>JAJSOF020000011.1:126097718-126392718 GCA_025594305.2 Periplaneta americana | reverse complement strand
AATGTAATTGAATCTGAAGTCGAAAGCACAATTAACCAGTTTGTAGCTTACTCACTTGCATCGGACGAAAGCACAGATAGATATGACAAAGCTCACGTAGCCATTTTCATCCGAGGAGTTAATTAACATTTTACTGTGTCTGAATGTCTTCTAGATGTAATTACTTTGGAGGAAAATACAACTGAAGAAGATTTTTTTTCAGGTACTGAAAGCACCATTGAGTAGAAGAAGTTGAATTTGCAACGGCTTGTGTCAAAAGCAACAGATGGGGCTCCAGTCATGACTGGTAAACGGACAGGATTGGTGGACAGGCTAAACGAATGGTTGAATGATCAGGAAGTGCCTGTAAATGTAACATATATTATTTTCATTTTTTAATTCACCAGAAATTACAATGGAGTAAAGTTGTAAATATGAAATAGGTGATGGATGTGGTCTTACGAACGGTCAACACAATTAAAGGTTCCTCCCTAAAATATCGGAAATTTCGTAAGCTGTTGGAGCAATTAGGCCTAAGAGAGGTATATGAAGATTAAGTGGCTTAGTCGCGGGAAAATGCTTCGGCTTTTTTTGGACTTACGCCTTGTAATACCTCACTTTATGAAAAGTCAGGCAAGTTTTTATATGCATATGATTTACTGTATATGTTGTTTTAGTATGTCTACATTGTTCATTGCAACTAATTGTTTCCTTTAATTTACAAGGGAAGAACATCCAGGAGCTGAAAGATGGATTGTGGGTACTGATTTAACATTTCTTGTTGATATTTCGGAATATTTCAACAATTTGAATTGTCATCTGTAAGGACAGAATCAGTATATAGTCGAAATGTACAATCGTGTTACATCTTCTGTGGCAATGCTAGATGTTAGGTTGGGATTTTTGACACAGGTATCTTTGTTTTTTTCTAATGGCACTCAAGTTGCCTCTTGTTTTTTTTTTTAATAGAATTTTCGATTACGTGTTAACATCGACCTATCTACAACACTGGATGTCCGACACTGCATGGCAGTTGATATCAGTGCTTTTGTTCTGGCGGAACGCGATGGAACGGCTTAGACCTTGAAAGTCTTAGTTGGACGAAAAGAAGGTTAAAAACGACAAAATTCCCGTGCATTCGCTATAAAATATTCTACACAGAGTTCCACCACTTTCTTCTCCAGAAGAAAGCACTGGTTATTAATAGTGTGTCGTCAGTCAAAAATGGTTGGGAACCACTGCTTTAAGCCATCTAGGCATTTCTGAGAGGTCCTTAATACAGTCAGCGAGGTAAAAGGTTTAAAACTGGAATGAAACAAAACATCCCGCTTCATTTAATAAAGACAATATAAAACATTATACATGAACTTACAAACTTAGTCGAATATTAAGCTTTCATTCCGAGAATGTGATACGAGTATATCCACAACACTATCATTAGGAAACAGCTGTAAACGTTAGGTCTCAATCTCGTGAAACTTAAACCAATTGAAAAAAGTCTGAGCAACTCTGCTTAACATGCAGATGTCACTTTTAAATTGAATGATATAAACACTTAGGCTGTGGGAAATACTGCTCGCAAGGAGAAGTAGGCCGCTGCCTGCATCACCAATAAGGATCATCCAAATAAACGTTCACTTGCAACAACAAAAAAGTAACAATAAATCTCAATGAACAAAGTGCACACAAAAGTTTCGCGAGGTCGAATTGATGACGAAAGTTCCTGATGGAGACACAGCCCTTTGAGTTGGCTGATTTTGTGTTGTTACTGTTAATTCGCAAGCAGCACAACAAAGCACGTGTACACGATTCGCTTGCAGGCGTTAATTCTGTAATTGAGAGGCAAATATATCACGTAATTATCCTGGACGTTCACTGCGTACGCCAGGAAAGTACTTTTTGCCAGAGGCCTCCAATGTTCAGTCATGGAAGGGAAACATTCTGCACCACTATCGAATAATTTTGTTGTATAAAGTTATCAAATAATTATTGTTAGGTTGTTTGAAAACAATCCTATGCATTCATTTTCTTTATAAATAAAGATAAAAAAATGTAAATAAAATATAAAACTATGTACAGTACGATTATTTAGTCCTGACAGTCGCCGGAGATGTGAGCGTGGGACAGGCGAGTCCATTTAGTTACGCCAAGGGGTGTTTGGGTTATTCGCTCGCTTGCCTTTGCCGACCGCTCGCCCTTATCTCTACTCCGGAACTCTCCCCACTCCTCCCATTACTTCCCCTCTTTCGCGATGCAAAGCTGTCAGGACTAAATAATCGGTTTGCAGTAGTTATGCAAATCTGGCTTTCAGGTGGTAGCTCCCTGTAAAGCAAGTTTGAATAATTTCAAGAAAAAATTGTTACGGGGCCGGACATCGATCCCGGGACCCTTTGCTTAGCGCACGAATGCTCTACCTACTGAGCTACCCCAGGAACTATACACGACACTGTCACAATCCCTCCTTTATATCCACACAACTCAAATGGGCTGACAAGACGCCAGAACCCAACTTTGAATGCACACAATTCTTTGTGACTTAAATTGTGGCTTCCTGTTAACGTACCTCCAGTAAGGAAATATATTATGCAAATCTGGCTTTCAGGTAGTAGCTTCCTGTAAAGCAGGTTTGAATAATTTCAAGGAAAAATTGTTCCGGGGCCGGACATCGATCCCGGGATCCTTCGCTTAGCGCACGAATGCTCTCCCGACTGAGCTACCCCAGGAACTATACACGAAACCGTCACAATTCCTCCTTTACTGGAGGAAGCCACAATTTAAGTCACACAGAATTTGTGTGCACTCAAGGTTGGGTTCTGGCGTCTTGTCAGCCCATTTGAGTTGTATGGATATAAAAGAGGAATTGTGACGGTGTCGTGTATAGTTCCTGGGGTAGCTCAGTCGGGAGAGCATTCGTGCGCTAAGCGAAGGGTCCCGGGATCGATGCCCGGTCCCGGAACAATTTTTCCTTGAAATTATGTAGTAGTTATTGCCTAAATAATTTTTCCCTATCTCATTGCACTATGTACAAAAATAAATTAAATTCAGAGATTTTCAGAAAGACAAGGTTGCTAGCATCCATGATTATACAGGGCGAGACAAAAGGATATACCGTGACTTACGGAGCTCATTTCCGAAGACATTCTGAGCAAAAAATGTCATATAAACATTTGTCCCAATCTCAATATTTCAAAGTTACATTAATTTGAAGTTGTTAGTAAAATACTTTTTCCCTTTAGTTTTAAGCCAAAAAAATATTACAAATATAGAATGAACTATTCAGAAGTGTCATTTCTTTAATTAGTTAGTGTTCTGGAGCTAAAAATGTATTGTCAGTTGCTTTGTGCAGATTTTGTTTTCAATTTTTAACTAAAAATGGCATCATTCTTACGTACTTATCACAAAAATTGTTACAAATCTTTTATGTTATATTATTGGCTAAGACCACACCGTACATGAGCCTGGCTCTTACGGTAGTGGCTAGAAAGATTTTTGTTTTATAAATTTAATTTTACTCGTCACCTAACTAGCTAGCTAAATAAATATAAAATAAAATCATACGACTTTAGGAACTTGATTCTTTATAGTATAATGATGCATCCTAACCTACAATCTTAAATAATTTACGAGAGTGGCGTGATTTGCAGCAATTGTAGTGATACGTGCGTAAGAATATGTAATTTTGTAGTTAAAAATCGAAAAAAAAATTCTATGAAGCAACTATGGAATTCATAACACATTTTTAACTTCAGAATACTAGCTAATTAAAGAAATGATACTCCTGAATAGATCTTTTTTTTTCCTGTAATATTTAATGTGTCTCGGTGAAACGTACAGCAGAGTTCGTATAGATCAGTTTCTGTCAGATGCGTTTCCAATTCACTGTGGGCTAAAGCAAGGAGATGCACTATCACCTTTACTTCTTAACTTTGCTCTAGAGTATGCCATTAGGAAAGTCCAGAATAACAGAGAGGGTTTGGAATTGAACAGGTTACATCAGCTGCTTGTCTATGCGGATGACGTGAATATGTTAGGAGAAAATCCACAAACGATTAGAGAAAACGCGGGAATTTTACTGGATGCAAGTAAAGACATAGGTTTGAAAGTAAATCCCGAAAAGTATATGATTATGTCTCGTGACGAGAATATTGTACGAAATGGAAATATAAAAATTGGAAATTTGTCTTTTGAAGAGGTGGAGAAGTTCAAATTTCTGGGAGCAACAGTAACAAATACAAATGATACTCGGGAGGAAATTAAACACAGAATAAATATGGGAAATGCCCGTTATTATTCGGTTGAGAAACTTTTATCATCCAGTCTGCTGTCGAAAAATCTGAAAGTTGTTGTTGTTGATGTTGTTGTTGTTGTTGTTGTTTTCTAATGCCAGGCGTTTGACAATAAAGTCATTTGTCCTCTTGCACTCCAATATTTTTCAAAGATATTATCATGACCAGGCAATGAAGCAGAGATTTTGAGGTGTTCCGAATCCATTTCTTGGTTTGAGTTGCACAATGGGCAAAAATCTGAAAGTTAGAATTTATAAAACAGTTATATTACCGGTTGTTCTGTATGGTTGTTAAACTTGGACTCTCACTTTGAGAGAGGAAGAGAGACTACGGGTGTTTGAGAATAAGATTCTTAGGAAAATATTTGGGGCTAAGACGGATGAAGTTACAGGAGAATGGAGAAAGTTACACAACACAGAACTGCACTCATTGTATTCTTCACCTGACATAATTAGGAACATTAAATCCAAACGTTTGAGATGGGCAGGGCATGTAGCACGTATCGGCGAATCCAGAAATGCATACAGAGTGTTAGTTGGAAGGCCGGAGGGAAAAAGACCTTTAGGGAGGCCGAGACGTAGACGAGAAGATAATATTAAAATGGATTTGAGGGAGATGGGATATGATGATAGAGAATGGATTAATTTTGCTCAGGATAGGGACCGATGGCGGGCTTATGTGAGGGCGGCAATGAATCTCCGGGTTCCTTAAAAGCCAGCAAGTAAGTAAGTAATATTTTTACCCTTAAAACTAAATAATAATAATAATAATAATAATAATAATAATAATAATAATAATAATAATAATAATATAATTATAATTATAACAATAATAATATAATAATATCATAATATATTATTATTATTATTATTATTATAATTATAATAATAATAATAATTATTATTATTGTAATTATTATTATAATAATGTTATTATTATGTATAGCCCATATTTTCTGATAGGAAGTCACAGATTTTACATCAGCGCTTTCCTTTAAATAATTTGAAATGCCGTTCCGAGTGTAGAATTCAGCGTCCGAAAGTTTAAAGAATTTCATAACAGACAGCATTCAAATCCTTAATCCCCACTGCTTCATAGCGTGCCATAATCCTCTCATAATCTGCATAAACCCACAGACTATACAAAGAGTGTGGGCGTAAACAAATCTGGGAGGAAACAGGGTCAAGTGTCACGATAAAAGGACATACAGACATCCAAGTGGGTATTCTGTATCATTTTCCTAAACTCTGCATCGATCCTACTACATATACATGTAGTTCCTGTTTCCCAACAAGTTGTAACAAGTTGAAAGCTACAAGCCGTAATTACGGTAGTCCTCGAGAAGACAGCCTCAAGTGTTTTGCTTCAAGATTTATTTAGAAATTGGTTGTAAGTATGATGTTCGCAATACGGCGAGGGCTGCTGTATTACTCTGCAATGAGTAATGTGAGTTAAGTTTACAGATAACTCTCTGAAGTCGAATATTTCGATTTTTTTTTCTTGTTTGGAGGGAGAGAGGGAACATCCCATGCACTAAGACCTGAGGTCTATTGTACAGTAGTCGCAAAAAAAATCGGACCGACCCACGTAGCTGATTTCAGAGCCTTGTTCACTTCAGAGCACGATAGAGTGGTAACTAAGACTTTCGTGGTTCGAATCCTGCCTGGGAAGGAAACATTTTTTTGTTCCTAATTCAAATTTATTCCCAATACTTTTCGATAACTGGTAAAATTCATGTTCTGGGAATAATAAGTTAATTAAGTAGTAAAATACATTGGTCAACAATGAAAATGTTTCGGGCTCAAAAATAGCTAATTCTTATGTATTTTCACCTGCTGAATTAAAAAATCACCATAAAAATGACAGATTAGCTCTTGCTTTGAAGATAAAGTGACATTTCATTTTTTAGAGTCAACATTTTCAGTTTGGGGGAAATTTGGGAAATATTTGTTTTGGGAGTTGACATACCTGTCAAATAACAAGCCACAAATGTTCTCCAGCTGTTTGTAAGTTACAAACATAGATATTGTTGCTGTGACTGTGAATTTCATATTGTTTCTGCTGTAATTAATGCAGAATTTCTGGTTTGGAAGTGTTTTTAAAGTGTAAAATTTGTAAAAATGCCACGAAAATTGTGTGTTTGAAGTAGAAAATGAAGACAGTGTGGAACAAGAAGAAGAATCCAACAAGCCTTCCTCATCCCAGGACCCTGATTTTGAGGAAAAAAGATGATAAACCGCACAGACTGAGTCAAGCGGAATTGAATGATCTCATTAGAGACCTTGACCTGTCAAAGGAGAAGGCAGAAATTCTAGGGTCTAGACTACAGCAATGGAATCTTCTCGAACGTGATGTCAGGGTCTCACAGCACCGACAACGTCACAGGGATCTGCTTCCTTTTTTTTTTTTTTTTTTTTTTTTTTTTTTTTTTTTAATAAAGAAAAACAATTTTGTTTGCTGCGACATTAATGGCTTGATGAAATGTTTGAATTTGAACCATGATACACTTGAATGGAGGCTATTCATAGACTCCTCCAAGCTTAGTTTGAAAGCTGTATTACTTCACAATGGCAACCGTCTTCCTTCTATTCCTGTTGGTCATGGAGTTCACATGAAGGAGACTTATGCAAATTCGACAGCCCTCTTCGACTCAATCGAATATCATGAACACAAGTGGAAAATCTGTAGTGATCTAAAAGTCATTGCTATACTCTTAGGAATGCAACTGGGGTACACAAGATATTGCTGCTTTTTATGTATGTGGGACGACAGGGATAGGAAATCACATTATATTCAAGCAGACTGGCCTGCAAGAAATCTTAACCCTAGCGAGAAAAATGTTGTTGCCGAGCCTCTTGTGGACCCAAAAGATGTTCTTCTTCCATCCCTGCATATTAAGCTGGGTTTTATAAAAAATTCTGTCACATGTATGAACCAAGAAGGACAGGCCTTTAAGTACGTAAGAGAGAAATTTCCAAAATTAAGTGATGCCAAAGTCAAGGAAGGTATTTTTGTCGGGCCACAAATTCGAGAACTTTTAAAGGATCCTGCATTTGACCAAGTTTTGGAGGGGAAAGGAAAGGAAGTTTGGGAAGCCTTCAAGGGAGTTATTCATGGATTTTTAGGCAACAAAAGAGATGATAACTACACTCAGTTGGTGACAGTGCTCCTGCAAAAATACCATCAACTCGGATGCAACATGTCCCTTAAAATCCATTTTCTCCACTTCCACCTAGACTTTTTCCCTCCTAGCTGTGGCGCTTTCAGTGATGAACACGGAGGAAGGTTCCATCACGATATTTCTGTTATGGAACAAAGATATCAGGGCCGTTGGAATGAAACAATGCTTGCGGATTACTGTTGGTCTTTGCGTAGGGATGCTCCGGAACTCACAAGAGGCAAGCTAAAAGACGACGATCTCATGAAGCCACACATGATTCTCTTCAGACCCAACCATCTACCAGGTATTCTTCCATCAATTTAGAACTCATAGAATGTAACTGCCATTTAAAAAAATTTAAATGCACTTTCAATGTTGTTGGCATAGTAATTAAAATGCATAGTTTTTTCTTAATACGTTAAACTGAAATACTTCCACCTATTGTGTATCACAGAAACTAGAGCTAAGAAAATTTTTTCATTGTCATATTCGTTTTTCTCAACCCAAAATTAGTAAGAATTGACTCATAAAATGCAGGAAACATTCATTTTTTTTTTTGCCAGTGATATCGCTGCAACCGCTGCAATACAGGAATGCATTGTTGAAAATCAAATTGGATGTGTGATTTTATGGTTACGAATAGTAACCATTTTCAATATAATAATCGCCAACAATACTATTTAATCACTTTCCAGCATATGCATTATATAATTCAATATTTTATTTCATTTATTTCGCTAATAATTGTAACATAAAATATAATATAAACAGAAAAAAAAACTTTAGCTCACCCTGAAAGAGTAGAACTAGTGCTCCGGGGCGGATTCCTAATTAAGAAGTATGATATGAAAGGTTTATTCCGCAAAGAGTTGGAGTTTATTTTTCAATTTACTTTATACTTCCTATCGGAGTAAGAAATACTTATAATAATAATAATAATAATAATAATAATAATAATAATAATAATAATAATAATAATAATAATAATAACAATAATAATAATAATAATAATAATAATAATAATAATAATTACTCGTCATAATTATTATATTATAAGTAATTCAATTCAATTCAATTCAATTTATTAAGCCATTAAACATACAATGATAGGCTTCGTCACAAATACAGAAAGGGGGAACTTACATTATTTTGAAAATACACACATAATTGAAAACAATTAGAACGAAAACACAAAACATTTTGAAACTCTAAAAATTTATGAAAACACTTCACTCTTAAGGTAATATTTGTAACTAAATGTAAATAATTTTATTTATTAAAAACAATTTCGTATGAATTTATGTTAAGAAACTCATCTACAGAGTAGAAAGGATTAATTAAAAGCCAATTATAAAAGCTAGTTTTGAAACTATTGGTTGGTAACTTACAATATTGACTGGGAAGCTTATTATATAATTTCATCCTCATAACAGAAAAATTTGTACTAGTTTTATATAATCTAATTATGGAATATTAATTTGTTCACTATTTCTAATTTCATGATCATGTATATTGGCTGCTAATGAGTACTGTAATTGTCTACATTTTGTCGAGTGTAAAGCACTAGGTCATCTTGTATGTATAAATTTATGACAGTTAATATCTGTGATTGTCTGAAAAGAGGTAGACAATGTTCAAGATAATTTGATTGACACAGAATTCTAATGGCTTTCTTTTGCAAAATCAAATTATGTATGTATTTATGGGTAAATATCCGATGGCAGTGGTACCATCAACAAAACCAATGCTTAAAAATAAACCACAGCCTGCCTTTCAGAAATCAATTTTGTTTCAACAATGAATAAGTTTGAATAATGTTTCTTTGCATCAAGTCTGATGTTCTTAGTCAGATCGACTTTGATGGCATCATCAATGCTTTCTCTAAGAAGAAAATGCGAATGAAATCTTTATAATTCACAAGTAAAATGCATGTACTTCGATTCCAGTAATTTGTTTTCTGATTTGTAACATCTATATAATTTGAACTGGTAATGGAAATTACGGGAAAACGGCTGAATGGATTTTAATAAACGACCCCTCATTTTGAAGCTTGGAACCCAAAGTTTTTCGGAAAAATATTAGTTTTCAGCGAAATTTCAATTTTCCTACATCATTTTCCTATTTTCCAAAATCCATCTTTCGTCAGTTTTGAGAACTAATTAATTGCATTCACGGCCGACTTGATGGTACCTTCGCGAAGCGAGCATCAAGTCGGCCGTGCTGCATTTCAGAATAAAACAAAACACACTACAATAAACAATGGGCTATTACACGAAGGCCATGAACAGCAGGATTGCTGACATATTTAGAGTTCAAATTCAGTTGGTTATTAAAAACTTGAAGTCTTCCTAAAAATAATTTACAGGTCTGACTCTGCGGTGTGTAATTTTCTGAGTACAGTTGTGTATTGGATATTAAAATCTACAAAACTTGAGGTGGTTTGATGACATTATTACCATTAGAAATGAAATATTATTATAGTTAATGCCATGATGTGACTATTTTTCAATAATTATACATATTAATGCTATATAGATGATATAAAAAAAGTGACGCTAAACTGGAGAATTCCCACGGTATCTTTGAACCGTGCCGTTACGTTTAGCACCAAATTTAAATAAATACACAATCTTGCCAACATAAGAACACGACGTTGGTGTGTGGCGTCGTTGGAGGGAGAAATTTGTTTCTTTTTTCTCTCTACCTCCTTCGTTCTGAACATTACTAAGAGATAGCACCACTGTTAGCTACAAGATATATTTGCGCAAATATATTGAAGTAGATTACGTGACCTATTACGTGACTTAGATGAGAGTCTCGAGACAAAACAGTTTTGCTATATTTCTTTTTTATTAAATGTTAAGCACAGGAACGCCATTTCGTAATTTTATTTAAGAAACAAGCCAAACAAATTATCTTTGCATCAAAAACGGATGCTCCCTGGACCAAATTATCGTATTTTATAATTGTTTTAATGCAACAGAAGCCAGAAGTCTTGCACTTGACTAATGCAGTGAATTATTTAAGAATATAGTCGCGAATTTTACTACCACCATTTCGATTGTGTTTTGTTTGGCACGGCTCGGTACGGCCCGGTGACTAGTGGCCAGCGAGTAATGTCGACTATCAACATTGCTCTGCCGTGGGTATTATCCAGTTGTTCCGTTTGGGGATGAGTCTTTTTCATATACTTAATGGCGGTGTGGTGTAGATATTTATATGCCTTATTCTCTTCAGTATTGGCTCGAGGGCGCAAAAATTATAGTTCCTAAGGAAAGACCAAAAGGTATTACTTACTGATAAGATAAGAGGCCTACAAAATATTGGAGTCTCCCGATCACTGCAGCAAGATCTCTTAGCAGGATTAAATGATTTTACCCTCTAAATTTCAAGCTCTATATTGTTGTTTATTGTTAATAAAATAACATTGACAGAAATACAATCTTAGTTCTTCCCTGAAGGAGTAAAAACTCGTGCTCAGGGAGATATCTAAACACAAAGATAAACACAAAGATAATTTTTTGACACAAACTTGGTCAAGAAAAGAAAAAATTACAGGAATAAATTAAATTTAAAAATACAATTTCAATTTTAACAATTTAAGTCACACAAGTACATATACATATTAAATCAACATATATTCTTTAAAAATTAAATTCCTAACGCTATTTTTGAAATTCCTGATACTAAAATTTTTCCAAATTTGGGTATTTATCAATTATTTTATTGTATAACCTTGGACCAAAGTAGGTACCATGGCTCAGAGCTGTGCTTGTGAAACACTTTGGTTCCTCTAGTCGTATAAAATCGGATCTTTTAGTTCCATATTTATGATGATACAATTTGAATTTATTACGGTTTTTATGTATGAAGATTAATAAGGCAATATAATAAATCTGTTTAATTTTCAAAACATTAAAATCAGTAAACAAAAGCTCAGATGAGTAATCAATTGGTTTATTAAGGCATATTTTAATAATTCTTTTCTGTATAAGTATTAGTGGAGTGAGATTAGAATTACAAGCATTTCCCCACCCTAAAATTCCATACTGGAAATGGATTGAAATAAAGCTAAATAAATGAGATGTAAAATATTAATTGGTAAATATGACCGAAGTATAACAAAGATATAAATTGTTTTACGTAATCTATTGCATAAATATGTAATATATTTGTTCCATCGTAAGTGTTGGTCGATCGTAATGCCTAAATACTTAACTTCTGAGTATTCTGTTAATATGGGACATTCACAGTTATACCAAGATGCTATGTCTATTGTTCGAAAGCATAGCAAACCTGACTTTTTTTAACTTTCACCCACAATCCACAATTACCTGAAACAGCTATTGCATTACTCCTACATGAAAAAACTCACTGATCGTCCTGACATCGCTACTTGCATTTTCGCGTTGAAACTCAAAAACTGAAGGTGGATAGGTTCAAGAAAAAAGTATTTAGAGGGAGTACGTTTCATTATTATGAAAGTAAATAACTTTCAAAATGTATGGTATCCTTCATAAATCTGAAAAAAAAAAAAAAAAAAAAAAAAAAAAATTGAACGTGTAATGAACTTAGTTTGCAGCATTTGCTGCACAAGCCACTAGTTTCATACAAAACTAATTTAAACTAAAAATGACCTGTGAAATAGCTGCTCATAAACTGTTTGAGGGAGTTTGAGGGCGGAAAATGTTAGTACTGCCTAGAAGCGGCACTGTACCTAAATCAGGACCTGATAATACCGCTAAAAGCGAAGATCTGAACGATGTACTGTATGCAAAGAGAGGCGCCGGTGTATTCGGGGAGTGAATGGCACAGTACTCCGTCAGCTGGCAGATGCTGGTAATCGATTGCTGGACCAGTTACTACCGCTGTCTGCACAGCCGTTGCAATGTAAGTCAAGGCCACCGCCATTGTTGCGGGCATCTCGGCCAGAGTGGCAACCCAATATCTCACTTCCAGGCGTGGAGGAGAATTTCATCGACAGTCGAATTTTAGTAATACAAATCATCAAGCCACGTATATTTCGCTTATTTTATAAACCTCTAATACCAGAGTGCGGTTTCGAACGCTTGATAACGACTATCGGTTTCGCTTGCGGATTCTTGAGCAGAACAAATGCTAGGGAGGTGATAAAAATTGTAATATAAGCAGCCATGATTGGTTGAAACACGTCGTTCTGTACCATTTTATTGGTCAAAACTAGTATGACGTAGTAAAAGTGTAATAGTCAACAGTAATCTCACTAGACGTTTTGATTTTATCGATAAATCTGCGAGTGGAACACAAGCAGATTTATCTAGAGAAAATCAAAACTCGAGTGGGATTTAATTGACTATTACACGATTAGAAGAAAGTATATAAAGATTAGAAGTAACGAAGTACTCCAATACAATAAAATATTAATTGGCTTACGAAAATACAACTGTCTTCAAATGTATTATTGTACCATCTCAACATTACAAATATTACGCTAGATGGCAGCAGTGAGCAATGCCTTCTCGTCAAGTTCTCGATCTACACGTATACACGATGGCAATGTTACTAGTCAAGAAGGCTTTGTTGATTCAGTTTCATTTTTATTATTAAAACTTCAATTATCCGAATCCCAGTAATCAACGTCACTTGACAGATGATTTTCCATAAATCTTAATACATCTTAAACAATCTCTGATACGTGACTATCCATAATATCATATAGCAGAAGCTATAACATAACCTAACTAATATACTGTACACAAGTGTTAGAAAAGTTTTAGTTAACGACGATGACATAAAAAATAAACATGAATAATTTTAAAAGGAATAACTATTGAATGTACAGTTTTCATATTTGAATGTGGTTGGTGGTTCAATTGATGTTATATTGGACGTGTGCGTAATAGAAGTGGAACTCGTTGATTTAGGCCTACATGGTGTATTCAACTTATTCAGGATTTCCGAATAAATAATTTAAAAGGAATAATTATTGAATGTACAATTTTCAAATTTGAATGTGGTTGGTGGTTCAATTGATGTTATATTGGACGTGTGCGTAATATAAGTGGAACTCGTTGATTTAGGCCTACATGGTGTATTCAACTTATTCAGGATTTCCGAATGGTGCTCTTCATTTATTTGTAAATCAGATTTCAGAAGATGCATAGGCATGATCAGTGATTTTTATTAATTCTTGTTCTTGAATGCCAATGCGAGTCATATTTGAAACTGCTGTGCATCGATTGGAGTGGTTTGTAATTTTATATTATATATATATATATATATATATATATATATATATATATATATATGTATTTTTTTGACGTCCAGACCACCGCAGTTTCAAATGTTGGCAAACAAAGAAACAAATGCTAGAGACGCGATAAAATTAAACAAATGCTAGGGACGCGATAAAATTAAACAAATGCTAGGGACGCGATAAAATTGTGCGATAAGCAGCCATGATTGGTTGAAATACGTCCTTTCGTACCGTTTTATTGGTCAAAAATAGTATGACGTAGTAAGAGTGTAATAGTCAAAGTAACTACTGTAATTGTTTTAAGATTCTAATACTTTAAATGTGTTTATGCCCAAATATAGTAATTCTACACCTGGTAGCAGCCCTTTAATGGACCTCATTAAAGTACACCTATCCATTAAAGTTCAGGTGTTCCACCAATCAGAAAACACCATTGTAGCAATATGAAAGAACAAGTATCGATTATTCTCGGATATGCAATCGAAAGACAACCAGCGAAACGTCACGGAGGCAAATCCAATACTGTCGCAGAAGGTTATGTTCTGTTACTATAATAATTAGCGTTAATTGTAAATAATATTCAAATAAATTCAATTTGTCATCTCGTTTTTCAATGTCTAAATCAATTTCAAGGTTTTTTTATTAGGTTATTTTACGACTCTGTATCAACATCTAGGTTATTTAGCGTCTGAATGATATGAAGGTGATAATGCCGGTGAAATGAGTCCGGGGTCCAGCACCGAAAGTTACCCAGCATTTGCTCGTATTGGGTTGAGGGAAAACCCCGGAAAAAACCTCAACCAGGTAACTTGCCCCGACCGGGATTCGAACCCGGGCCACCTGGTTTCGCAGCCAGACGCGCTGACCGTTACTCCACAGGTGTGGACAATTTCAAGGTTATATCAAGATTAATGTTTATTTTACTCTCTAGATTATATCAAGGTCAATAACATTTGTTTCTCGGAAAAAATCAATACTTTTGCTTCTGCGCACATCTCACAATTTACGAGATATTGCACAAGGTCAGTTCCGCTCCCCAGTCAGATAAGAATAACATGAATACTTATGAATAATTTCAAGTTAGAAATATGGTCGAGCATAAAAAGTCGTATGAAACTTGCCTATAATGGTAATTAAGACGATTGCATGAAAATTATGAAACTCGCTTGCGCTCGTTTCATAAACATACTCGCGTCTTAATTACTACCATTAGGCCTATAGGCTCGTTGCATAATGTACTATTGTGTGTATACAGTATGAAGACTGTAAAAAAAGATTTGATTTTTATTACGTATAATCGTAAAAAACTAAAAAAGTTCTTTACAGCACAGTCTTTCTTTAACATTGATCATATTAAATAATTTCCGCATTTACAGTTAATCATCATCATCATCATCCGTCACGAATTAGGCCTGTGTAGACCTGTTTCGGCCCCGTCTAGCAGTCTTCTAAAGGGTCTTCCTAACCGTCGATGTCCTCTGGGTTGATATTGCATCATCATTTTGGGGATTACTGAATTGTCCATTCGTTTTACATGGTGTAGCCAATTTAGTTTGTATGTGTTTATTTTTTCTTCTACTGACTCTACTTCTGTTTCAATATTTCTTCATTCCTTTTTCGATCTAAAAGGGTATATCCTGCTGTCCGTCTGAGAAATTTCATTTCCGTTGCTTTGATTCTGCTCAAATCTCTTTTCCTTAATGTCCAAATCTCACTTCCGTATAAAAGGGAGTGTAATGCTAGAGTATTATATATTTTTATTGTTGTGGATTTTTGTACTAATTTAGCTTTTAATGTATTATTTATTATTCCTAAAATTTGGGTAAATTTGGTGATTTTCTTGTTCACATTTTTTTCATTTTGATAAGATATTTCACAACCCAGATAATTTAATTTACAGTTAATGTGGATAAATAATTACTCATACCAACTACACCTTGAAAAATGTTTGTCGCCCCTTTCTGCCTTATGTATACACCCTCTTTTCCACTTGGCGCGTTTTGGTTTTACCAGTTCACCACTTTTACTTTATTTGTCATCTTGTCTTCTTCGCTTCAAATAGGCACGCATGTACGCTGTGACTTTTCGCTTCCATAAAAAAGCAATATGGACTCTGTCTATAAGGTTACCACTTTAGCTTCAATCTTAATACCATTTTAGCTTTAATCTTAACATAATTTTTTTCTATTTTAAGTACCGAACCTCCTTGTATACGTGGACTCAGCTAACTTGCACTTGCACGGCTGACTGTTATCTTATCAGAGTTATTACATTACAGTTTTCTCTTAAATGACAAGCAAACAAAATAGGTATAGACTGGAGAGAGAGGAGGCTGTTTCATATGAAACAAGTCAAAGTCAGGTTAGGAGAACACCAATGCGGTGGCTGAATGGTCAGACCTCCGATCTATCACGCAAGCGGCCTGGGTTCGAGACCCGGTCAAGTCTGGGATTTTTCATTTGTAACGGACAAGGTCGTAGTTGGAGTTTTTCTTGGTGTTCTCCCGTTTTAGGTGTCTACATAATTCCTTCACCATTTCTTCATTTCGTCATCATTCCATAGCATTTCCCCATAGGCTTAGGGACTTTACTAATAGACAGTAGTATATTATACACACTATTTAAAGGTTGTAATTGATATCTTGTTATTTGAAGTGTCCTATTAGTGAGGAAGTGTGTTCTGTCAGTGAAGTCTGTAGTGTCAGTGAAGTGTGTAGTGTCAGTGAAGTGTGTAGCGTCGGTGAAGTCTATTGTGTAAGTGAAGTGTGTTGGTGTCAGTGAAGTGGCTGTGCAAAGTATTTGAACAGTGAAATGGTTTTGAAGTGTTAGTGAAATCAGGATAGAATCAGTGCAGTGAGTGAGTTGACAGCGAAATAAGTGCAGTGCCGAAAGGTACTTGTGCAGGTATAAACCTGTCACACTCGTGGGTCTTAGTTCGAACTTAGGGTTAAGATACAAATTGGATTTACTTTAAATGTTATTTTAAGTGATCGTGCTTCATTTAATTTAGGATGCTCGTTGTTGTTATTATTATTATTATTAATTATTGTTTTTTATTAGTTGTGTTTATTACTAATTGTCATTATTGAGTGTAATTAGTTACCACTGCCACCGGGTATATACCCATTTGGAGTGTGAATAAATACATACACATATATACCACCGGCTGGCGACGCACAGAGGAGGGAGGGGTGCCTGCTCGAATTCTGGCTACGCAGCGAAACTTAGTTTAGTCAGCCGGTGAGAGTTTGGGAGTGCGCCTAGTTTGAGGGTTAGCGCAATAGATCGTTATAGGTCGCAGTGCTGGGTCATAGTGCCCCCCTTCCGTAAATACCATTTCATTCCAGGACAAGACAAAGAAATGTCGGAGGAAAGTCTAATAGGCAGGGGAGTACGACAAGGATGCCCTTTATCACCTACCCTGTTCAACATCTACTTGGAGGATTTAGTGAAGAACTGTTTTCGGAATATGAGAGGGGTTATAGTAGGAGAAAGAAGAATAAAGTGCAGTAAGATATGCTGATGATATGGTGTTGTTAGCAGAAGAGGAGACAATACTAAGGGATATGCTACTGGATCTAAATGACAGCTGTGAGCAGTATGAGATGAAGATAAATGCAAACAAAACGAAGACCACGGTTATAAGAAGAACATTGAAGACTGTAAACGTACGAATTCTAAATGAGGAAATAGAACGAGTGGACAGCTTCAAAATACTTGGGGTGTACTATAAGCACTAACATTAGCTGTTGCCAAGAAGACAAAAGAAGGATAGAATGGCAAAGGCAGCTTTTAATAGAAAGCGGACTTCTGTAAAAAGAACTAAGGAAGAGACTAATGAAGTGCTTTGTGTGGAGTGTGGCATTGTATGGGGCAGAAACATGGACATTACAACGAAGTGAAGAGAAGCAATTAGAAGCATTTGAAATGTGGATATGGAGAAGAATGGAGCGTGTGAAACGGACAGACAATAAGAAATGAAGCTGTGTTGGAAAGAGTGAGTGAAGAAAGAATGATACTTAAACTGACCAGCAGAGTTGGGATTCCTTTAACCAAAACATTGAAAATAGGTTAGTGGTGTCTAGGCTATAGCTGCAGTCTGACGTATTGAGTTACGAGCGTACAGTCGCAACGAGAACACAATATCAAAGGAAGTTGTCCCGTGAAGGTTTATTTTCCTAACTCAGGTACATGAACATTTAATTTGTTACGAGCACAACCGCTAGTCTTAACGTAGTCTTGCGTTATTCAGAAATATGCAGAAAATAAGAAAACACAACATGCAACAAATATTGGTAAACGAATTTTGGCTGTGAGTACCTTCCTTTGTGTGAAAGGGTGTAATACATTTTGTAAAGTATGTAATGTGGAAATAAGAGCGGAAAAAAATGCATTTCGTTCAATAACATTGTAATTCAAGAAGACATAGTGAACGTATGAAAATTCATGTTACAACACAACAGGAAGAACACCCGTCTTCCTCACGGAGTACAAGTACCCAACAAGATTTTTCACCTGACTGCACCTCTTTTTCCTTTTGATATAATCAGAATGTATGCTGTAATTTATTGCCATAAATATCAGTGAACCATATCTGATATTTATTATGCATAGAAGTTCATTTCCATTTATGTATGTCGAACCGTAATTACTAGTTTTTGTTATTCATAGAAGTGTATTTTATGTATGCATTTTATTTAATTACTTTTCAAAATTATATGACGTTCACTGTGTTAAATTGCAGCACAAATGTTGCTCAATAATGAAAAATTTAGAACACTTGGAAACTTTGTTTCACTGACCTGCTAGAAGATTTTTCACCCGATTGTACCTGCATTGCTTCCGACTGGGATCGTAATGGTATTCTCTGTCTCTTTCTTTGCTCTAGAAACATAGTCGCTGCGTCGTTTACAGCACCGCGCAGGTTAAAGTAATCTTAGCTCTGCTGATCAGGAAGAGAAAAAAGAATTGGTTGGGTCACTGGCTGAGAAGTAACTGCCTACTGAACGATACACTGGAAGGAATGGTGAACGGGAGAAAAGTTCGGGGCAGAAGAAGATATCAGATGACAGACGACATTAAGATATATGGATCATATGAGGAGACAAAGAGGGAGGCAGAAAATGGGAAAGATTGGAGAAAGCTGAGTCTGCAATGAAAGACCTACTCTTGGGAAGAAAACTGTGAATGAATGAATGAATGAATGAATGAATGAATGAATGAATGAATGAATGAATGAATGAATGAATGAATGAATGAATGAAAACTTAAAAAACACAAAGAATAATAAAATTTGAGTATTTTAGATGCTAAAAAACAAGAACGTATTATTAAAGAAGGGAAAATAATACACACTGGATTCATCGAGATTCGAACAAGTGTCTCTGACGCTCGAACGAACCATTCGGCAAAGCGTGACCTCAACTATGCGCTGGCCATGCAATGTCTCTGCTGGAATGTGTGTCACATGCAGTCAAAATCGATGCAGCTCTCAGACTAGCCTACTAATTATTATTCCCGTGCTCAGCTTCAGTATAGATATCGTGCGACAGATTTGTTATCAGTGCCGTCGCTTCATTGACGACGGTAGATCCGATCCTGTCGTGCAGCGCTGCGTCCTGCGCCTGTGCTGCTAGTAAATCCGCAGTCCCCCAGGTCACGTGTCTGGTAATTATTAATGACGGAGTGTATGGTCGGGTCCGACAAGAAGCCGATAAGCACAACTTTATCTGCAATTTGTGACGTTCGTTCACTACCTGTCATCGAGATCTGAGGAAGGTAACATGAAAATCTTTTGCATGATTGATTGAAAGAATGCTATGACGTAAGTCAGAAAGATTTCTACGTCATGAATGTAGCTGGACATCAGATTTGTGCGTTGACGTTGGGAGCCAAGAATGAATACGCAATTCTTCTTTCAGGTCAGAAGTTACATCAGACTTATAGTTATATAATTTACAATTCATGTTTTAATTTTCAGATAAGTCTGTTATTAAATGCAGTAAATAATGTTAAATATAAAAAATGCATAAACGTTTTCGACTTTTACAGCATCATCAGATACAACTTGCTTCTACGATATCTAAATACATACCGTAGTGATTTTTTTTTCTCTTATAGTAAACCATCAAATTGGTGTTATAATAATAAGTAATAGGGGAGAGTCGGGTAGTATCGGACATCGGGTAATATCGGACAGTGAGTTTCTTTCATCTACCACACGACGATAGTACCTGATTGACATGGTTACGCTTCTGTGATATCGCATAGAGAAACGTAACCATGTCATTCAGGTACTACCATATGGTGGTAGATGAAAGAAACGCACTGTCCGATATTACCCGATGTCCGATACTACCCGACTCTCCCCTACTGTAATATGTACTGTCTTGTCATTCCATAGAAGTGAATTTAATTGTCTTATCGCCCGATTTCCTTGATCAAGTATTAATATCCTCATCACTTCTGGCCTGATTATTGAGGATAACTCCCACATATTTAAATGACCCAGACTTTCCTATTTGACCATCACCAGTGTCTAAATTATCCTTCCTACTACTACCCACGATCATGTATTCAGTTTAACGGCGGCGAAAAGGACAATGAGAATTGGTACTTGAAACATTCAGGGAATATCAACGAAAGAAAATGAAGTATTTACTGAATTAAATAAATATAATATGGATATTGTAGTCCTTTCTGAAACAAAGAAGAAAGGTCAGGGTACTGAAGTGAAAGGGGATATGTATGTATGTATGTATGTATGTATGTATGTATGTATGTATGTATGTATGTATGTATGTATGTATGTATGTATGTATGTATGTATGTATGTATATATGTATGTATGTATGTATGTATGTATGTATGTATGTATGTATGTATGTATGTATGTATGCCTCTGAGATACTGGCTAATAATATGTATATCTATTATCAGGCAGTACATCTCACTTGACGATATGTGTCAGAGGAAGAACAATTTTTTGTATACATCTGAAGTCTGATTAGTGTAATATGTAGCTAATTGGCGATGTATGCAATGGAGGGGGAAAGGAGCTGGCCATCTTACCGCATTATCTCCTGGCCTAGTTGCCTCATAAGTTGTTGGTACACTTGTGAGGCTCAGACCTGTCTTCTTCGGACAGTTGACTAAACAACATATAGGCCTATATATGTGTGTGTGTGTATGTATGTACGAGTATGTATGTATGTATGTAATTATATATAGTGGAGTTCCGAAAGAGGAGAAAGCTCACTCAGGGATATCTATAGCTTTCAGAAAAAGTAAAATAAATGTATTAAATAATTTATGAAGTTAAAATAGCCTCTCAAATGTGGACTTTGTTATTCGATACGCACAGAGTGATCTTATAATTTTGTAGTTCAAGGGGATTTCTCGCTTTTACGTCCACGACAAACATAAATAAGAAACTTATTTTGCATGAATAAGTGGCTACAAATATTATAAAAAGTTTAAGAGATTCTTTTGCAAAAATCGAGATATATTTACAGTTTTTGATCAAAATCTGCTCTACGCTCTGCGAAAAAGTCTGTTTTTCAATTTTCCATCAGTACATACATAGTTCAATTAATTCTTTCTTCATTTTTTGTGTTTAATTTCAGTCAATCGGATGCAATCGTTCAAAAACAAATTCAGTATCTATCTGTGACTGTCGTAAAAGTTTTGAATTTCTTCCGGAAAATACCGGAAAAGTTTTTTAATCGTGCAAATTTAATTGCATGTCCACAAAAAGGAACTCATTCTTTGTCGTAATGTAGGCCTACATAGCTGAATTTTCCAAGAGTTCTTTTTGTCAAGTGAAGTCGACCAGAAACCAAGCTTCTTTATAATACGTTGGGTAACAGAAAGCTCAGGCGTCATTTTCGATTTGTATTGAACTAGCCTATTACCGCAGCACCAAGATGGTATAGCACAGTCTAGTATATACAGTCACGAAGCTTGAGTTGTTGAGATTGCTAGGAACAATAGACTCTGCCGGTACTATTTTGCATTGTCTGTAATGAGGCGATAGTAGCGATCCTAGTGGTTAGCAACTATCCATGGATACATATTTACTACATATTGAGCTTCGTGACTGTATATAGTAGACTGTGGTAATAGATGAATTAGTGTTTACTTGTAACTGTTCATCATATACTTATATTTGGGTTGTTCTTTGGGTGGTACCCACTGTTTTTGAGTAAAATCATTATTTTTTTTTTTCGATTTTAAAGGCATTTGTAATATCACTATTGTTTTATTAGAATTAGAGCATCTCACATCCAATTAAAAATTTCACAATTTTTTAAGTGTAGATTAAAATGTTTATTTTTCATTATGACAATAAAACCCACCTCAATAAAACGACCTACGCTGCCTGAGCTGCTTTGATTGTATCACAAAATTCATATCAGATGAATGAACAGTTCGTTTTCAATCAAATACAACATTCAGATCAATTACTCGTATTTCACATTTTCGCACAACACTCCACAACGGAAGTCTTGCAGTTATACACAGAGTGGAGGGGTCTTTGACGGGTAATTTGAGATGGGGAACCCAAAGCCAACGACATAAAATGCCTGAGGTACAGGGCATTAAATAATTACAATTCGATACTCATTACGATCGAAATTATATTCTAGTGAGTATATTTGACGTATTTATAGACTTGGTGCCCGCCCTGTAGTATGATCATATTGATAATGATGGAATAGTTAGCAATTGTTTATCTTCATTATACTGATAATAAATAAATAAAAATCGATAATCATGATGACTAGTAGGACCTATGATTGATTATTATGTTGACAATAAAGGCCCGGTCAAACAGAACGCGGACGGGAGGATCGCAGTCCGCCACGGACTGAGGAAGTCGAACAGAACGCGGACAGTGCAGGACGAACCAATTGTTGCCAAGTGCAGTACTCATCGTATTTTCTCTATTTGTTTCTAAATTTGTTTGAAATTGTACTTTTACATTCGTTTTTTCTCCTGGGTTAATTAACATGTCCAGCAGCTCCTCAGATGAAGAAGAATTGCTTCTTCTGTTCGCTTTGAGCCGTTCATCAAAGCGGAAAAGGAAAAGGAAGTGGGCGCATGAAATAAATGAAAAAAGAGGGGACCTAGGTGAATTTCACAGACTGTGTAATGAACTGAATTCGATTGAAGACCGTTTTTACGACTATTTTCGAATGTCTAAACAAAAGTTTGAGGAATTACATAGCCTTATAGAACCAAAAATATTGAAAGTGAGAACAAACTGGAGGAGAACGAATGGAACGAAGGAAAGACTAGCGATCTGCTTGAGGTAAATAAAAGATTTTCGTTTCTATTTTAAACTGTACTTATTACTAATAAACTGAAAAATAAGTATGAATATAGAAAAGAAAACACGACTCAGAAAACAATATTATTTCGTAGACAAAATTACTATTGAGAAGTACTGTTATTTCCCTCTTGCGGTTTATTTACGAGCTGCAGTACGTTTTCGTACTAATCTTTTGCAGAAGAAACAATAGTGGCAAAAAACCTGATGACATTGGAGGTGTGGTAGCTGCCTCCAAGACAGTATAATTAATTTCTTTGGAAGTATTATATATATTAGTATTTGAAAGGTACACGGGAAAAACGATCAAGGTCCATCAAAAATCGAAATTGAGTTAATAATGCTCTCTTATAGTGGAAAGGAAGTACTATCATGTGGTCTAGCTAGTAATAAGAAATCATCATTCTTGACATTCCACTACGTCAATTTCTATTAAATACACACATAACAAAGTATTAAGTGCTTAAACTTTAAAATTCATTTTTCTCGAAACTTTCTAAAATGGACCTTGATCGTTTTTCCCGTGTACCCTTCATTTGGTTTCTGCGGAAATAATACACTAAGAACTAAAATTGTGGTAGAAGATAAGATGATTGAACAAGTAAATTCTTTTGCTTACCTTGGATGTGATCTCTCTTACATATCCTCCTCAGACGTAGAAAACAAGTTAAATAAATTCTTAAGACTTATTCGTACAATTAAACGTACACTCATAAATAAAGTCGACAGACAGACTGTGCTCAAATTTTACAAGACACTGGCAATTGTTATATGGTTCAGGATCTGTGGATTCTGACTAGAGCCCAACAGAGAAGAATTGAGGCCGCTGAGATGAGACTCTTAAGGCCACTAGCAGGATTTAGACTACAGGACCATAAGAGGAATGAAGATATACGTCAGGAACTGAATGTCGAGAGTATAACAACTATAATTGAAAAATATAGAAATAATTGGTACGACCACATAACAAGAATGCCCAACGACAGGATACCTTTTAGAACATGGTATTACGAAGAAGACGAGTGGGAAGACCAGGCTTCGAGACTTTGGACCCGATAAAATAAGTTTACTGTGCATGTACTATAGGTTGTTGAGTCGCTGCAGGTAGTGTTGAGGTAACAACGTTGCTATTTAGAGCAGAGTACGGTAGTATGGGGAAACACACATATGTAGGTTCTGAAAGTAAATATACACTACACAATGACAGTGTGAAGAAAATATGAAAAGCATTTATTCTCCTGTCTTTTATAAGCATTTGTGATCAATTATACACAGTGTTAATGGTGGAAATAAACATGTAACAATTTTAATTTCTTCATGTATCCTATTGGTCGTCTTTAGGAAGTGCAGTTAGAGTGCCGAATTGCAATGTACTACAAGATACATTTTCAGTGTCTCGAACGTAAATCTTTTCCGGTTATCTGCCAAACACGTCGCATGACGTGATAGGAGCAAAACGAAAAAACCTATCATCATTGCAGTCTCTAAGAGACAGTCCTTTATTCTCGGGTGACTCTCCACCAATTTGCTGTTTAGGCCTATATTACACAAAGTTCCATATCTGTTATGTTTACATAAAATTTATTTCCACTTCTGTTTTACACGTCCAGTAACTGGTGTACTTGGTGCCTAATTAATTCTCTGTGTCACTTCCTCAATTAATTTTCAGGACTTCCGACATCTCTTGCTCTGACTTTTCTAACCGTGTAATAGTTTCAGACACAGTTTGAAAATAGGTTTGTATGAAAACCAAATTATTCGTCAGAACCTTCAAATCAAGAGCGTTTTCCTTTGCGTACTTGTTGGCATTCATTCTGCAGTACCCCAGTACTCTTTACCACTATACTCATCATTTTACTAGCTATCTCAAATATTAAATTAATTATAATTCATTGAATTAAATTAGCTCATAAATTAAGTTATTACTTTACCTTATAGATTTATCTAAATTTAAATAAATGTGTAGTGAAGAATATTGCTGGAGAACCTTTTAAGTGCAGTGTAAATATTTGTAATTTAAATTTATGTATTGTATTGATTAAGGCTGGTTGAGTGGAAGAGAAGGCCTTATGGCCTTAACTCTGCCAGCGAAAATAAAACATTATTATTATTATTATTATTATTATTATTATTATACTCAGTACGCCGTTATGCGGATTTCCCACTGAACTGCTCTATTGGGTCCGAAGTCTCGAAGCCTGGGGAAGACCAAAGGGACGTTGGAGAGACCAGTTTGACGGATAAAATTCTGGAGGCGGAACAGGCCATCGGCCTAAACCTTGAAATTATTGATGATGATGATTATGATGATGATGATGATGATGATGAATTAGGATTTTCTGACCACGATGAGTTGGTTGAAAAAAAAAAAAGGAGACGACGGAGGTGGAGTCTGGATACCGCGTATCATATAAACGAGCATATTCCCGCACAAATTCAATTAATTTTTCGTTTCATCGGCCATTTTCTATGAGATGTCCGCCGCGAACTCTGTGGAAAACACAACTGCCTATCAGTCCGCCGCGAACCAGACTAGACCGCGGCGTTGGGCCGCGCTGTTTGACTAGGATGATGCATTCTAACTAATACAGAGTTCGCGGCGGACGGTCCGCGTTCTGTTTGACCGGGCCTTAAAGAAATAATTAACTGATTATCTTGATGACTAATATGATCATATTGTCGAAAAGGAAATAATTTTATTAACAATTGATCATCTTGATGACAAGTATGTACTGACAACAAAGAATTAATTAAAGAGTTGATTACCTTAATGAGGGCTATATTAACGAGTACGATGACAGTGGTGACAATGTCAATCAGGATATTTGTCATTAAACAGGAATCACAGTGCCTGGTTCACATCTACGTGATTACAGCTCTCGCGGCGCGGCGTGCAGAGAGTCCCAATTTATTAACTCGCGTCACTGCATACGTTTCTCGGAGTGCGCTAATTTCCGTCAAATTAATTTCGCTAACAAACAGATTCCGTAACGAGGTCAAGGTCATGTAGAACTGCCGGCCTATTGAGCGTTGAAATTGCTTCCTCTTCCTCTGCGTCCAGCCCGTCGAAAATACAATAAATACAGCGATTATCTACCTCGATCAAGTGATTAGAACGATACCTTGTTTACTGTTCAGTACAGTCTACTAGTCGGACGATCATGAGCACATTCCGCAAAATATTAATTCCAAAGCTTCCGCTTACAAGCAAACATTCTGATGGAGGCAGATAAAAAAAGTTAAATTCTTTTCTTTCACCATGTTACTTACTTACTTACAAATGGCTTTTAAGGAACCCGAAGGTTCATTGCCGCCCTCACATAAGCCCGATATCGGTCCCTATCCTGTGCAAGATTAATCCAGTCTCTATCATCATATCCCACCTCCCTCAAATCCATTTTAATATTATCCTCCCATCTACGTCTCGGCCTCCCCAAGGTCTTTTTCCCGCCGGTCTCCCAACTAACACTCCATATGCATTTCTTGATTCGCCCATACGTCCTACATGCCCTGCCCATCTCAAACGTCTGGATTTAATGTTCCTAATTATGTCAGG
This sequence comes from Periplaneta americana, assembly GCA_025594305.2. Classification (NCBI taxonomy): domain Eukaryota; kingdom Metazoa; phylum Arthropoda; class Insecta; order Blattodea; family Blattidae; genus Periplaneta; species Periplaneta americana. Next base: position 126,366,172 of record JAJSOF020000011.1, on the reverse strand, counting down.
TGAAGAATACAATGCGTGCAGTTCTGCGTTGTGTAACTTTCTCCATTCTCCTGTAACTTCATCCCGCTTAGCCCCAAATATTTTCCTAAGCACCTTATTCTCAAACACCCTTAACCTATATTCCTCTCTCAAAGTGAGAGTCCAAGTTTCACAACCATACAGAACAACCGGTAATATAACTGTTTTATAAATTCTACCTTTCAGATTTTTTGACAGCAGACTAGATGATAAAAGCTTCTCAACCGAATAATAACACGCATTTCCCATATTTATTCTGCGTTTAATTTCCTCCCGAGTGTCATTTATATTTGTTACTGTTGCTCCAAGATATTTGAATTTTTCCACCCCTTCGAAGGATAAATCTCCAATTTTTATATTTCCATTTCGTACAATATTCTGGTCACGAGACATAATCATATACTTTGTCTTTTCGGGATTTACTTCCAAACCGATCGCTTTACTTGCTTCAAGTAAAATTTCCGTCTTTTCCCTAATCGTTTGTGGACATATTCACGTCATCCGCATAGACAAGAAGCTGATGTAACCCGTTCAATTCCAAACCCTGCCTGTTATCCTGAACTTTCCTAATGGCATATTCTAAAGCGAAGTTAAAAAGTAAAGGTGATAGTGCATCTCCCTGCTTTAGCCCGCAGTGAATTGGAAAAGCATCAGATAGAAACTGACCTATACGAGCACTGCTGTATGTTTCACTGAGACAATAATGTCAAAACAAGAGAGGGAACGTAGAGAAGGATAAATGTCCTTTGTGTGGACTAGCGGAAGACGCAATGCTTATTGCGTTAAAGTGTCAGGCAACGAATGATTTGAGACACAGTTGGGTGGATAAAACGTTTCTACAAATAAACGCTATAGTGGGTTATAAAAAATTAATGGTCCCTTAAACGCCAGCATAAATTAGGAAAATTTCTTTTTAAAGTTAAAATTAGATTAGAAGAGAAAGTCAAAGCTCTAAAGGAAATGGAATTATAAATGTTGAATAGTCGGACGCGATAGGAAACTACGAAAAGTAGTCAATGAAGTTAACAGAATAATTTTTAAGAGATTGAGTAATAGAAGTGAAAAAGCTTAAGTAAGAATTTTAAATACATGAGCTATACTTATTATTATTATTATTATTATTATTATTATTATTGTTATTAGTATTATTATTATTATTATTATTGTTATTATTATTATTATGGTGCACAGAGGATACTTATAGGTTCATTATGTATTAGTTCTTGTAATGTTTGTATAGAGAGTGATGGCGGATTAAGAACTGGAACACATCTAATCCGCCATGACGTGAACAAAGATTGATGAAATAAATAAATAAATGAATAAATAAATAAATAAAAAATAAATAAATAAATAAATAATAAATAAATAAATAATAAATAAATAAATAAATAAATAAATAAATAAATAAATAAATAAATAAATAATGCCGAAAGAAGTGCTTATACAAATTTTGGCCACTCGACCGTAAAAACTATAATTTTACTGAAGATTATTATTTTTTTTTGGTCCTACATAACTAAGCGAACTGCCAATATACAAAGAGCGCACTCAGTTGCCGGTGGCCGGGATTCCAAAGTAATGTGCACAGTGATCTGTACAGAAATATGCACTGTTGATATATGAATTTTACTGAAGATTATTATTTTTTGGCCCTACAGATTACATCTGTTATGGTAACAATTAATATTAGAAGAGAAAAATTCGCTCCGGCGCCGGGGATGAACCCGGGTCCTTGGTTGTACGTACCAAGCGCTCTCACCATTGAGCTACGCCGAAGTGTGATTCCTGTTTAATGACAAATATCCTGATTGCAATTGTCACCGCTATCACCGTCCTGGCGCCGGCCGGAGCGAATTTTTCTTCTCTAATATTAATAATTGCTACCATAACAGCTATATTCTGTAGGACCAACAAATAATGATCTTTAGTAAAATTCTTCTAGCAACCAGTGCATATTTCTGTGCAGATTACTGTGCACGTTACTGTGAAATCCCGGCCACCAATTCACTCAACTGAGTGCGCTCCTTGTATAATGGCAAGTTGACTCAATAAAATGCCAACATATATGCCCAACTTGGAGTCGGGCCACAAAGGGAAAACACTGGAGGAGGGGAGTTCGATCAGGTGCTGTGGATTGGACTTCGGTGTAGCTCAATGGTGAGTGCGCTTGGTACGTAGAGCCAAGGACCCGAGTTCGATCCCCGGCACCGGAGCGAATTTTTCTCCCCTAATATTAATTGTAAAAAAATAAATTCGCCAGGGGCCGTTAGCAGAAAGAAAGCACAATTTCATTGTAAAATTTATTGAAACGGACAGAGCAATTGTTGCGCTATTTTTTAACATATTCCCCACTGGAACTGAGACATTTCTCATAATATAATGGGATCGACAGAGAGGTGCAGACGGCTGTTAAACGCTGGTTCCGATCCCAGGCGGCTGACTTCTACGACACAAGAATATAAAAATTGATCCCATGGTATCACCAATGTCTCAGTGGGGAATATGTTGACAAAAAGCACAACAATTTCTGTATCTGTTTCAATAAATCTTTCCACACAATTGTTCTTTTTTTTTCTGTAAACGGCCCCAGGGAAATCACTTTCTGGACGGCCTCGTAATTGCGGTCGAGTGGCCAAAATCTGTATAAGCACTTCTTTTGACATTATTAACGTAGTGGAAGAGAAAATGTAACTTTATCTGCTCCTCCCCCCCATCAGAATGTTTGCTTGTTAGCTTCACAGTAGAATCCTATTTAAGCTAACTAAAGGGGGCGAAGCTATTTTGGATAACATGTTTTTTTTTTTTGGTCTGTATTGATACATTTTTATAATAGTGTCTAATAACAACTGCTTAACTTACAGCAAAACAAAAATGAATACACGCGGAATATTCAGTCTTAAATGGTTCCACAATTCTCGGGGTAGAGAGTAGGCGGGAGAAAAGGTACGTAAACAAAGAATAACTATCACTTGAAGGGACCAGCATACACCTGGTGGCTGCTACCCTAGATAATAATAAACCCAGATTGCTCGGCCTTATAGGCTTTGACGGTAACAACTTTTGTCAGATTTACTATGCTTTTCTATCTAGTTGTTACATAACTTGTTGTCATAACTCCCATTTGAATTGCATTAGCGACTGTACTGCCATCTCGTGTTCGTTTACGGCGTACGGGTGGCGATCCTGGCGGTTGTCTCTTCAAAGTGCAACTGATTTTAACATAGCGATGAGCAATCTGTTACATATATGATCTAGGCTGCTACTGAAAATAAAATAAGTGCAAAATAGATTTCTCTATCTACTACTTCATTCCTTAAAAACATTCACCCTTATCTGTAACCTTTCCTTGGGATGACAACAAAACAAATAGCCGTCTCATTGGCAAGAATTTACAGATCTTCGGAACATAAAAAGTTGTGGATATATTTTTGATAGTGTTTTGAAGAAAAAGTTGTTACGGTTAAAAAAATTTGGTATGTATTTTCTACTTCACCGTTTCGGTTAAGACTGGTATCGGTTCAGCGAAGTTCGATTAAGCGGGGTTTTACTATATTTCTGCTAAAAAAAAGTATGAATTCTTTTTTTTTTTTTTCAAATTAATTTGCAAAAACAAACTTCGTATAGAAATTAAACAAGCACGTAATTTCCAATTACATGTAATAATAAGAGTGAAGTGTAAGTCGTAAAAAATTATAAACGAGGGGAAAAATAAGTACAAACACGGAATAAGAGAAAACATACCACAAACGTTATAAAAGAGGTCAACTAAAGTAAATAAACGATAGAAATTATAGAGTGGAAGGGGAAATTAAATTTAAACACTGGAATAAAAGACATCTCACAGATATTATTTCAAAAGAACACAACTAAAACACTGTATACAATGGGGATAACCATTAGAGAACAGAGAACAATGCCACAAAAATATAAAACAAACAAAAGAGGTAAAAACTGTGCGATTCCTACCCGTTCTTGTAATATTTTCCACTTCGCCAGGAGCGATCACACACATACACGAACAGTACTGTTTGTGTTCAAATAATTCCACAATTACTTCAGAAATTTCTGACTTGTAGTAAGCTATGTCATACTAAGAACTCCACTTAAACAACAAAAAAATAACTTTTTCGTAAGTATTGTACTTGCTATCAAAGAGCAGTGGCGAAGCTCTTAAGAGACTTTTGTGGCTTAGCCTACCCAAAAAATGTCAGTTATTGTAACTAGTAATAGTATAAGTTCGTAATAATGATATAATACTTGGTTTCATTCCGATCCTTTCATGCTATATTAAATTCACTGGCAGTCATTCCAGGATGAAGAGTTCAGTGCGAGAGACTTGCGGCAGAAACTTCGTAGCAACAACCTTACTTATATACAGCGGCAAGCGCAAGCTTGAGGGTAGCCACGGTGTGGCTCAGTCGGTTAAGGCGCTTGCCTGGAGGTCTGAAGTTGCGCTTGGACGCGGATTCGATCCCCGCTTAGGCTGATTACCCCGTTGTGTTTTTTCCGAGGTTTTCCCAACTATTAAGGTGAATGTCCGGTAATCTATGGCGAATCCTCGGCCTCATTTCGCCAAATACCTCCTCGCTATCACCAATGTGATCGACGCTAAATAACCTAGTAGTTTATACAACGTCGTTAACCCCTTACCGCATGGGACGTCTTGCACACACCGGTTTAATATTCAAATAACTTAAGTAGTTCTTTCTTTCTCAACTGACATCACATATGGTCAAATCCAATTCTTGACAGTGTGCCATATCTGTCCCAGTATGCAGTTTGAAATATTATATACTTAGATTAAAAATTATATGAATATAAAACCGGTATGTGCCATATCTGACCCAGACTGCAGTAAGGGGTTAAATAACTAAAAAAAAAAAAAAAGCTTGAGGGAAGGTCGAGGAAGAGGGGGTATCGATTCGCTACGACTCAGTAGTGGGAAGCGGTGCTAGCCTTAACATGGCTATAATACCCCGTGCTATATTGGTATTCTGTGAATGCGCTGCATTACTGAGTGTTAGTTTAGTGAAAAGTGGATGCGCGTGAGTGTTGCATGCTAATTTTGTGTTGAACACTCTAAAAGTATTTTCAGTGAAATAAGAAACTTAATGTCCCTCAAACTCTTAACTTACGAAATCGTGGACACACTGTCTGTACAAATGGAAACGCGTTTTAGAGAAGTTGAAAAGATGAAATTTGTTTGATTCCTAGATCAAAATAGCTTTGTAGGATATAAACAAAATCTTGCTGTGATGAAATTAAATAACCTTCTGTCCACACGTTCATTTTTCAACAAAGAATGATTAGAAAATGAATTGGCTTTTCTATAGCACGCGACACTTAAGACTTCTAACTTGCATTTTTCTAAGTTCTCCGGTGCGGGAATCTGTAACAAGTCAGGTTAGGTTATTTTCGGCTTTTCGCATATCGCCGTTGTTCCTGCAATAACTCCTATGTAACATATTTATCGGTTTTCAGGTTTTTGCTCTGTTAAATAACTTAAATAGTGATACCGCAAATAATAAAACCTCCTTTCTTTATTATATTTCTTTGTTTCGAAAATGTAAGAATTCACAGTCTCTGTTTTTTTAGTAGGTTATTTTACGACGCTTTATCAACAGCTTAGGTTATTTAGCGTCTGAATGAGATGGTGATAATGCCGGTGAAATGAGTCCGGGGTCCAACACCGAAAGTTACCCAGCATTTGCTCGCATTGGGTTGAGGGAAAACCCCGGAAAAAACCTCAACCAGGTAACTTGTCCCGACCGGGAATCGAACCCGGGCCACCTGGTTTCGCGGCTAGACGTGCATTGTGTGTCTCATTTTATCGTGACAACGCTTTTTAGTTTTTTAGCACTCTGATTATTATATTATTTATGTCTTTGTTATATTAAGAATTTTAGATAAGGGCGCAAATAGCCATAGTAGCTGACGCGCCCTTCTTAAACCCTACTACTACTGCTAGACGTGCTAACCGTTACTACACAGGTGTGGACTTCACAGTCTCCTATGTACGGCTGCCATAGGATGAATAAATGTGTTTTTTCTTCCTACTGAAAAATTTCATATTTTGCACATAGGAGTTATTGCAGGCACAACGACGATATACTAAGTGAAGTGAAATGTGTGTTTCGCGTTAATTTTGAAGTGTTCTTTCTCTTCATTTCACGTGTTAAATAATAACTTTTAGGTTACCTAAACCGATCAATTTTTTCCAATCTTTACCTATTTTCTAATAGTCTATGTTTTCAAGTCAACTGACGTCTTATATGAATTCTTCACACTCCAAACTAGTCTGTCTTCCCTCTGAAAATTAGACAATTTTTTTCACTTTTTTTCTGTCAAGAAAATTTTCAGTATCACGTGATATTCAAACCATCTATAAAGAGGTAACATCACTTATTAAATTGGTCTTGACATTCCTCGTACTACAGCTTCCTCCGAGAGGAGTAAACTAACACTCAATAATGCAGAGCAATCACAGAACACCAATATAGCGCGACGTATTATATCGCGATGTTGAGGCTAGCCCTGCTTCCTACTAATTAGTCGTAGAAAATCGATACCTCTCCTTCCCGACCTTCCCTCAAGCTTGCGAGTGCCGCTGTATATGAGCAAGGCTTCTGCCATAAGTCTCTCGCACTGAACTCTTCATCCTGGAATGACTGCCAACAGTGAATTTAATATATGAAAGGATCGGAATGAAACCAAGTGTTGCCATGCATCGTTATTAAGAACTTACACTGTTGCTAGATATAACAATTCAAATTGAGGGTAAAATATTATCTTCGTAATTCAATGAAGCTATGGTGAAATAATAATCAAAGGACACCGGAGTACTCGTAAAAATCCTGTCCTATAGTCACTGTGTCTTGCAGAATTTCAATACATTGTCCCCGAGTCTGAATGCCTGCCCCATTTGGTGCGGAGTCACAGATAATTTGTTTACTTACGGCTATGCCTGATAATGAAAAAATATATAAAACGAATAATGATGACCAGAGAGCGGATTTTCGATCCCATACTCTACGTTAGGCGCAATTCACACAGAGAAGTCGTGGCTCGGACATGGGGCGGAGACATGACGACTTTTCGAGTCTCTCCCATGTAAACAAATGCATCAATGCACACAGAGAGGACGAGATGGGGGCACGCCACTTCGAAGTCAGCGCTTCGCCTCTTTCGAGTCACGAGTGGCCCTTCAAAGAGACACGTGGCGTCTTGACTGTAAAAGAAAATTCGCGACGATTTTGAATTTGATATTCAATTTGTGAAAAGATGGTTTAATATGGTATATTTTATTTTTTTATTTTAGTGGGTTATTTTACGACGCTTTATCAACATCTTAAGTTATTTGAGCCGTTCAGAGCAAAAGTGGTGTAAGTCATAATTGGGTAATGAAGTTTAAAGTAAAAATTCTGTAAAATACAGCGCAAAGTAGCAATTAATATGTGCTTCTTGCTATCCACTGACTACTAACAGTTTAAATAAATTGAATATTAATTACTACTTTACGCTGTATTTTACAGAATGTTTACTTTAAACCTCATTACTCATTTTTGAATTACACCACTTCTGCTCTCAACGGCTCATTTATTGTCTGAATGAGGTGAAGGTGATAATGCCGGTGAAATGAGTCCGGGGTCCAGCACCGAAAGTTACCCAGCATTTGCTCATATTGGGTTGAGGGAAACCCCCGGAAAATACCTCAGCCCCGTCCGGGAATCGAACCCGGGCTACCTGGTTTCGCTACCAAACGCGCTAACCGTTAATATGGTATAGAAACATTGGTGGGACATTATATAAAAATTATGGAAACGGTCGGGATACATGTTCAATTCTTTCATCACAGCTTCTACTCCAAAATATTTGTTAGCCGAATTTAATAGGTTATTCTATGTATTTGTATAAATTGTCATTTAGGCCTATTATAAAGTGGCAACAGGATATAGATTGTAAATAATTATATATTGTGTTTAGTCAGTATTTCATTATACAGTATGTAAACTCCTTAATGTCCATGATAACGATTTTATATATAAATATTACTACGTTTTATTGTTTCAGTGTATACTGTATTTCACTTCTGGTAGTGTGGAAGAGAAGATCTCATGGCCTTAACTCTACCAGAATTTAAAAAAATAAATGAATGTATGCATAAATAAGTGCGTAAGAGCTTAAATAAATGCATAAATGAATGCATGAATAAATAAATACATGCATACATAAATAAATAAACATGCATAAATAAATAAATAAAACAAAAATAATTTTTTGGGTTATTTTACGACGCTGTATCAATATTTCAGGTTATTTAGCGTCTGAATGATATGAAGATGATAATGCCGGTGAAATGAGTCCGTGGTCCAGCACCGAAAGTTACCCAACATTTGCTGGTATTGGGTTGAGCGAAAACCCCGGAAAAAACTCAACCAGGTAATGTGCCCCGACCGGGATTCGACCCGGGCCAAATAAAAAAAATGAACTAAATAATATATGGCGTACATTCTTCCTTTTTTCAACCAATAAGGGTGCACACAAAATCTTTTCTGTTGTTTTAATATTATCCAGTTGTATGAGAGCCAGGGCATTGTCATCGTCTGAAGAAGACTCTTCAGTATACTTTGCTCACGTCATGACCGCGTCGTGTCTCCGCCCGACGTCCAAGCCACGTCCTGTCTACGTCTTCTCTGTGTGAATTGCGCCTTAGATGTATGTCAGTTACAGGAAGGTCACTGAAATCATTGCTACGCTCCCTGCGACCGCCAAGGGACGTGATGTCTTGTTGCTTTTTATGGACCGAAAATCCGCTGTCTGATGATGACCATTCCTGCAAACTGTAGCTCCTCAGAGCGACTGCCTTCGTACCCCTCTTCCCCACCCACCTTTTCGACCAGTGTGGTCATGGCGTTCTAGTTGCGCTCGGCTGTATCAACATTCATCCTAGCGGCGGCAGGTACACAATACGCGTACTGCAGTTCGAAGAGAATTGGAACATGGAAAAATCTAAACCCGTGAAGAAATACTACTTCCAAAGAAAATGGGAATATCATTATTTTGTTGTTGAAGAAAATAGGAAAGAATTGCTTGTTTATTGTGTCCCATCAAATTTATTTCTACTCGCCATTTCAATATTAAACGACATTTCAACAAAACACATATTACGGATTATGAAATAGACAAACTTTCGGGTAAATTGATTATTACGAACTGGATATTAATTATTTATATACTGTTCAATTAAGGGTGTATGTATGTGAACGACCACAAATATTATCAGAAAATGAAGGCTCTAATTTTCTAAACTTTTATAAGGAAATGAACTCACAATTGGACAACAATTACAAGGTACCACAACAAGACTTATTAGAACTTAAATATCTGATAAAAGTATAAAAAAGGTTACTAAAAATAATTTTTAGAATTCACTTTTTACTTTAAATTAAATTTTACAAAATTTGAAAATTTTCACAGATATTATTTCATAACTCCACAACCATTAGAGATAGAATTCTGAAATTTTGTACACTGATTTTACATGCATTTATGCAAAAGACAGACTACAATAATGCCCATTTCTTAATAGAAAAATTAGGTCACAAAATATTATGTAAATTTTAATATATTTTATATAGGACAAATAAAAAATTAATTGTTATTAAAATAAACAACTCTACATATCTGAGAGTAGTTTGCTTTTCAGAAATAAGTGTTTATTACATGCAGGAAAAATATTAAAGATGTCAGAGAGACCGTAACAATGCTTTGGTTACCAAATTATGTAACTGCAGAATTGTTTTCTTTTTTTTTTTTTCATACTTCGATAAAACTGGATTGAAAAATATTATTAGTAACCTTTTTTATACTTTTATCAGATATTTAAGTTCTAATAAGTCTTTTTGTGGTACCTTGTAATTTTTATCGAGTTGTGAGTTCATTTTCTTACAAAATTTTAGAAATTTAGAGCCTGCATTTTCTGATAATGGATATATAACAAACCTAAAAAATTGTAAGTATAAAATATACCAACCAACAAAGGTAAAGATGCCTATAAAACACCAGGCCGATTAATTAAAAATCTAACTTGGTTTAATCGGCCTGGTGTTGCATCAGCTTTTGTGGTCGTTCACGTACATATACCCTTAAGGGCATCACTCGTTGTGTTGAAATGAATAGTAACATTTATATTAACTTTCAAGGTTCATTACTTAAATGCTACAAATTTATGTTTCCGTAGGTGATGAAAGGAGGAAAGTTTTGGAAAATCTAAAGCAGGCTAGGTGCAAAGAAATCTAAAAGAAACTACCGACAGAAAATCTAGCATAATTGTAAACCTTGAAACGTCATAACGCATTATAAATACAATGACTTTATTTGAAAATTACAGTGCCGCCACTGATGGACTTTCCACACGCAAAGAATGTCAACAACTCTACGCAGAAGTCTATCATCCCGAAGAGAAGTGGTGTGAGGCTGACGTCGTATTTCCCCTACTCACGCGTTCTGCAGGCCTGGACGATGACAAAAAGTATGAATCTGAGTCCTAAACGTGGAAACCCATTGCTCCAGTCTTGCAGATAATTGTGTGTATCCAAATTTAAAACATCCTGTGTGATTTCAAATTCTGAATGCTGTCAAACACATGGCTTTCGCTGCACTAAAGTGAAAATCGATATTGTTTTACGAAGTGTATTTTCGTTTTCCATATTTCCAATTTTACATCCATTACATGCGTTACCGTAATTCAGTATCAGTGCAGCTTTGTTACCCGCTAGTTTAAAGAGATTACCGGGAATCACTGACAGAATTTCGAACTCCGAATGAGTGCAGCTGTAATCCGTTTATTACTTGACGTTTGCACATGCAACTATGATGAATTTAGCCGACAATATTAACAGTTTTATAGACAGGGGTTGTGGGGATCGCTGATATCAAACTGCCACACACTTTCAGTTCTCAGCAGTCAATAGCTTCTATTCAATACTGTTTTACATGTCAACATCAAATCAGACATGCGCTACCAGGCTTAGTTCCTAACCCGGATGAATTAATTTATATTTCCCCACAGAACTGTACGCTCTAGGGAAATGAGTCAAGAGTGAAGTGGTGAGGATGACTATAATCCTAGATCATATATATAATAGAATGCTCATTCCTATGTTAAAATCGGTAGCACTTTAAAGAGAACAACCACCAGGATCGCCACCCGTCCACCGTAAACGAACAGCATCCTTCACAAAGCCTCAGAAAAAAAAAGTCCAAGGGGTCAGATCGAGTGACCTGGGTGGTCACGCAAGGGGTCCTCGTCTTCCGATCCATCTATTAGGGAATTTTTCATCCATGATCTCACGCACCCGTCTGCTGAAAAACCGATTCTGGGGGAAGTTGGTCAAACGCAAAGTTCCGCAACATGTCCAGATACACATTTCCTCTGACTGTAGCCTCTGCGAAGAAGAATGGTCCAATGACTCACGTAACAGATTTTTCTTCTGCAAGTCATATCACGCACTGAACTTTCTGTTGTGGTGTCCACATGGTGTTTACCTTAGCGTGTTTTCCTACAAAATGGTAGGCCTACTAGGCTTGTTTTAGTGCCCTAGCAACAAACAAACGAAAGTCACGCATGCAGCTCTTTTCAAACTTTGTTGCATAAACTTGGACAGATTCCCTATCTTGTCAGATGTGTATCACAACGATATCTTTATCTGATTTTAAGTGGTGAGCATTAATTACTCGATCCCACTAAGCGGGACACGGTGTATTTTAATTCTAGAATAACATAAAGCGCTGTATGTAACACGTGTATAATCTTCACTATAAACACTGGTCACCCGTGTCTTAACTATCAAGATTATACACCAGTTACATAAATTACTAATGTAACACTGTATAATCTTCACTATAAACACTGGTCACCCGTGTCTTAACTACCAAGATTATACACCAGTTACATAAATTACTAATGTAACACGTGTATAATCTTCACTATAAGCACTGGCCACCCGTGTCTTAACTACCAAGATTATACACCAGTTACATAAATTACTAATGTAACACGTGTATAATCTTCACTATAAGCACTGGTCACCCGTGTCTTAACTACCAAGATTATACACCAGTTACATAAATTACTAATGTAACACGTGTATAATCTTCACCATAAACACTGGTCACCCGTGTCTTAACTACCAAGATTATACACCAGTTACATAAATTACTAATGTAACACGTGTATAATCTTCACTATAAACACTGGTCACCCGTGTCTTAACTACCAAGATTATACAACAGTTACATAAATTACTAATGTAACACGTGTATAATCTTCACTATAAGCACTGGTCACCCGTGTCTTAACTACCAAGATTATACACCAGTTACATAAATTACTAATGTAACACGTGTACAATCTTCACTATAAACACTGGTCACCCGTGTCTTAACTACCAAGATTATACAACAGTTACATAAATTACTAATGTAACACGTGTATAATCTTCACTATAAACACTGGTCACCCGTGTCTTAACTACCAAGATTATACACCAGTTACATAAATTACTAATGTAACACGTGTATAATCTTCACTATAAACACTGGTCACCCGTGTCTTAACTACCAAGATTATACACCAGTTACATAAATTACTAATGTAACACGTGTATAATCTTCACTATAAACACTGGTCACCCGTGTCTTAACTACCAAGATTATACACCAGTTACATAAATTACTAATGTAACACGTGTATAATCTTCACTATAAACACTGGTCAACCGTGTCTTAACTACCAAGATTATACACCAGTTACATAAATTACTAATGTAACACGTGTATAATCTTCACTATAAACACTGGTCACCCGTGTCTTAACTACCAAGATTATACACCAGTTACATAAATTACTAATGTAACACGTGTATAATCTTCACTATAAACACTGGTCACTCGTGTCTTAACTACCAAGATTATACACCAGTTACATAAATTACTAATGTAACACGTGTATAATCTTCACTATAAACACTGGTCACCCGTGTCTTAACTACCAAGATTATACACCAGTTACATAAATTACTAATGTAACACGTGTATAATCTTCACTATAAACACTGGTCACCCGTGTCTTAACTACCAAGATTATACACCAGTTACATAAATTACTAATGTAACACGTGTATAATCTTCACTATAAACACTGGTCACCCGTGTCTTAACTACCAAGATTATACACCAGTTACATAAATTACTAATGTAACACGTGTATAATCTTCACTATAAACACTGGTCACCCGTGTCTTAACTACCAAGATTATACACCAGTTACATAAATTACTAATGTAACACGTGTATAATCTTCACTATAAACACTGGTCACCCGTGTCTTAACTACCAAGATTATACAACAGTTACATAAATTACTAATGTAACACGTGTATAATCTTCACTATAAACACTGGTCACCCGTGTCTTAACTACCAAGATTATACACCAGTTACATAAATTACTAATGTAACACGTGTATAATCTTCACTATAAACACTGGTCACCCGTGTCTTAACCACCAAGATTATACACCAGTTACATAAATTACTAATGTAACACGTGTATAATCTTCACTATAAACACTGGTCACCCGTGTCTTAACTACCAAGATTATACACCAGTTACATAAATTACTAATGTAACACGTGTATAATCTTCACTATAAACACTGGTCACACGTGTCTTAACCACCAAGATTATACACCAGTTACATAAATTACTAATGTAACACGTGTATAATCTTCACTATAAACACTGGTCACCCGTGTCTTAACTACCAAGATTATACACCAGTTACATAAATTACTAATGTAACACGTGTATAATCTTCACTATAAACACTGGTCACCCGTGTCTTAACTACCAAGATTATACACCAGTTACATAAATTACTCTCAAATTGCTGGTGTACAAAAAAGTATATTATAAACTTGCTGCATATTATAAACAAAACGTATACTATTTTTGTACAAAACTTACTTTTTAACGAAATTACGAAACTTTCAAAGGTTTCTTGACTTTTAGAAGATCCCTGTACCTCTTCTAATTCAGAACGACAATAAATTATTTCAACTATGGATGTCTTTTAAAAGGCAGTAAAAGAAGGAACACTGTAAACAAGGATATCGCACGCAAAGTAATAAAATGATCGCACTCTTTATTTTAATGCATTGTTAGTAATACAAAACACAAATTACGAAACAATGAAAACACAATAAAAAGCAAATTACATAAAAGCGTGGCAGTAAAAAGTTTCGAAATTACGACCTCACGGACATGAATCTAGGCCTTTATCTACTCGGCTGGGCTAACTGATGGAGTACAAAGTGCCAACTCAGGAGTAGCCTTCTCAAGAAATCTAACGGCGCCGTTCTTAAACGACACTGACTACACCTTTAGCCGTGTCTATGGCTCAAGTGTTAGCGAGCTGGTCTTCCATCCAGGCAGTCCGGGTTCAATCCCCAGGCAGGTCATGATGGAAGTTGTGGTGGACAAAGTAGACATTGTAGGTTTTCTTCGGGGTACTCCTGTGTCCCTCTATCATTTCACCAACATTCTCCACCTCCTTCTCATGTCAGCTATTATCTGCAGTAGGCCTGGGCGAAGCCTTGGGATTAGTACGAGTTTCCGATAATGATATGGGAAGGGCTTGGGGCTCCTGACTTCAGACTTATCAGACCACTCTAAGCGAACGGGACCTGGCTGTATCATAGGCTGAGGCAGGATGGCCCACCTGTCACCGTCCACTAATCAGAAAGGGATTGAGGCTCCGTGCTTCTGGAGCGTATCAGGCTACTCGTTCGCGAAAAGGGACCTAGCTCTATTAGAGGCAGAGGGAGGATATCCCATCTGTTAGCATCAGATACACGAACGCTACCAAGGCCCCTTGTCAGACTTTGCATCGCATATATAGGAAGGACAGTGGGCCAAAGAGTGCCTAAATGTATGGATCTTTAGTAAAGCCAGCCAGATTTGTTGTGTAGTCTGGGTCAGCTTACTTAATACCTTAAGGGTAAACCCTAACCATTTTCCCCTTATTACTACATATGCTAGTGGATTATAGTGATTTTATAACCCTCGGATTGAATTTTCTTTTACCAACTTCGTTTCGAATTTCGGGTACTACAATATGCAGTTATTTTCTAACTCTTATGTTTGTAGCAATAATTTCGGTTTGCAGTAAAGGAAACTGATGAAAATTCAAGTACCTAAGCTTGTGATTAATAATTAGTAATAATGGTATTAATATTAATATCAATAAAGAATTCAGTTCTGTTGCGTTGTGATTCCAATTTAATTCTATATGCAGGTATATTCACTTGGCTGAAGAGTTATTAAATAAGAAACAGCTTATAGATCTACTTGATATGAAACATGGACAGAAACATATTTCACATTTTAATGAATTTCTTTGGTGTTTAGATTTTTATTAAAATGTCCAACAGAGAAAATAGCATGGTAGCGACTTCTCCAAGAAGTATTTTAAGCATGCTATACATTTCAAAGTGGTGTTCTATTTTCTGAATTCGTACTGATCATTCACGTGAACAAACAAAATACATTTTTAGGTTAGGTCTCGTGAATCGTAAACTGTTTAGTTAAAGCAATGAACTTCATGTTGCCAGACAAAATAAATTTTAGTATTAGATCATACTAATCCTAATTACCAATATGCGATAATTTTTTAGTTGGTTATTTAACGACGCTGTATCAACTACTAGGAATATGCGAGAAGTCCAGGAGGAAAATGTACCTGGAGCTTGGTCGAACTTTCAGCACACCCCGTTGTCGCCAAATTGGCTGCAATGATACAGAAACCCTTGGACATGTGCTGGGGTTCTGCCGAAGCACCGAACTGCTGCGAAACAATCGTCACCATCGACTGAGAGCATCTATAGCTCAAATCCTACAACAACGAGGATGGGAAGTGCATGAGGAAGTTCATTGTCTTTCCGTAGAAGATTCCAATCGAAGAGCTGACATCATAGCACTTAAAGGGAATGAAAATATAGCATTGGTTTTAGATACCACCATTCGCTTCGAAAGAAACACCACCCAGGCGGAGGAAGTAAATTTTTAGAAACAGGCTATCTACGAACCCTGCCTGCCATTCCTGTCAGAAAAATATAAAATTCCAATTAATCAATGGATTGTGAGAGGCCTCTTGTTTGGAGCAAGAGGTACCCTACCAAAATTCATCGGTCTAAAAATTAATTTCTACGAAAATAAAGAAATTCTAATTAAAATTCTTAGAGATTCTCTCCAAATAATAAATTATTTTATTTATTTATTTAAATCCACCACCAACAGGAGCAGGCTTCCAATTACAGGTGGCTTACATAGATACATACACAAAAATACACATAATAAGAAAAAAACAAAACAAACAACAGAAACGAAAGAAAGAAAACACATAACGGTAATAGATGCTAGAATAGGTTGCAGTTAATATAGTGCCAAATGTCAATATAATGATGCAAAATTATTTAAAAACTAGAGTAAAAACATTATAATACACTTCTTCATAATTTAAATACCTAAGGAAGTACAATTATTTTTAATATTGTATGAAATTTTTCAACTGTTAAACTGAAACCTAATTGAAAATCACAGTTTAAAGACAGAGAGTTGTAAGTATTACACATAACAGACAATGCAGAGTTCTTGAAGAAAACAGTTCTAGAAATCGGAATAACAAAAGGTTGCCTATCACTTATATGTGAAGTTAAATTAGTTTTTCTTTCACTGTTAACACTGTATTAATTTTAATCTTGATCTTCAACTTTGTAAATTCATTATTGTATTATTGCCTTCTGGATCCTTGTGGTCACCCTCAGCGGAGGGCAGACCATTTTTTTTTTTCAAATCTTTCTTTCTTCATAAATTTTTGCACCATTTAGGAAACACTTCGCAACATGAAGATGAGATGTGGTAAATAAGCAAGAATTGTTATTGTTAATACTGTATTATTATTATTATTATTATTATTATTATTATTTCAGTACATAACATTGTGATTTTGCCCTGATTGGTGATATTTGGTATTAGTTGGAAACACTGAAGAGAAGGCCAAATTAGACTTTTAGAAACTACACTTATATGATCCTCACTTTAAACGAATCTACTCATCAAGCTCTGTAACTTAATGTAGGTTTCATTAAAATATAGAGGTTCTAGTTAGAGATGTTTCTATGAAGAGTAACAAGACCCAGAAAACGAAGGTTGCAGTAACGACTATGTCTGCTAGATTTTCGAGATTCTTCCATCACGATTCCCAAGACACGTCGTTAAAAGCAACTTGTCAGAAAACGCGGCACAAAGCTTTCATTTTGTGATACATATTTTAAGGAACGAGATTGTAGTTGCTTTTAACTTCGAAGATGAAGTCTTTTACGAACGACTAAAAAAAACCACTGCATTAATTTCCTGTTAAAAGAAAAAAGAACCTGCAAATCTCAAGAGCATTGTAACAAGCAGAAATAAGACAGGGAAAAATATAAAACATGAGAAAGAATTATTATAAATATTTCTATCGGTATTGTTGTAGGCCTACAACATCGCGTCTCAACAGACGCGAAATATATTTCGTCGTGTAAATAAGAGCACAATTACTACTGATACAATCTCTCTCATTCGAAGTTATTTAATACGAGACTGCCTATGAAGAAATTAAATCTTTCCATTCACCACACAGAACATTTCGGACTTCATTAATTCTGGCCAATGGCGTCACAAGTAGCAGTCATTCGGAACCAATGTCTAATATAAAATGCATAAATAAATAACATTCACTACAAAAATTACAAATACTATGCAAGCAATATATTCTTAACATGGAAATATGCACTAACACCATATTTCTTCTTCTCATACTCAGGCCTATATTTCTAATTATTTTCCTTTTCTGATTCATTTTCATTGTCTTCTAGTATTCAATCTTCTATGTACCGTATACATTTCTTCCCATTCGTCTACTCTAAATCATGTACTTTCATAAATTTTCATGTTCTCTTTTTTTCTCGTCTTCCTGTTCCTACAGTTCTATAATTTTTCGTCATCTTAATAGTCTGCTTATATTTTTTCTGTCTTCTTAATGTTTCACTTCTATCAGATCTATATCTTAATCTTCTACTTCTACAATTTCCTTCTTATTAATCTCCTACTTCTATAAATTTTTACCTGTTCACTGTTCTACTGATATAATTTAATACTTCTATAATTTTTCCTCACTTTGCAAATTTTCGTCATATTAATCTGATGCTTCTATAAATTGTTACCTTCTTATTCTTCTACATCTATAATTTAGTGTTCTTAATTTAATACTTCTATAATTTTTCGCCACTTCTATAATTTTCGTCATATTAATCTCCTACTTCTATAAATTTTTACCTTCTTATTCTTATACGTCTATAATTTAGTGTTCTTAATTTAATACTTCTATAATTTTTCGTCACTTTATAAATTTTCGTCATATTAATCTGATACTTCTATAAATTGTTACCTTCTTATTCTTATACGTCTATAATTTAGTGTTCTTTATTTAATACTTCTATAATTTTTCGTCACTTTATAAATTTTCGTCATATTAATCTGATACTTCTATAAATTGTTACCTTCTTATTCTTATACGTCTATAATTTAGTGTTCTTTATTTAATACTTCTATAATTTTTCGTCACTTTATAAATTTTCGTCATATTAATCTGATACTTCTATAAATTGTTACCTTCTTATTCTTATACGTCTATAATTTAGTGTTCTTTATTTAATACTTCTATAATTTTTCGTCACTTTATAAATTTTCGTCATATTAATCTGATACTTCTATAAATTGTTACCTTCTTATTCTTCTACGTCTATAATTTAGTGTTCTTAATTTAATACTTCTATAATTTTTCGTCACTTTATAAATTTTCGTCATATTAATCTGATACTTCTATAAATTGTTACCTTCTTATTCTTATACGTCTATAATTTAGTGTTCTTTATTTAATACTTCTATAATTTTTCGTCACTTTATAAATTTTCGTCATATTAATCTGATACTTCTATAAATTGTTACCTTCTTATTCTTATACGTCTATAATTTAGTGTTCTTAATTTAATACTTCTATAATTTTTCGTCACTTTATAAATTTTCGTCATATTAATCTGATACTTCTATAAATTGTTACCTTCTTATTCTTATACGTCTATAATTTAGTGTTCTTTATTTAATACTTCTATAATTTTTCGTCACTTTATAAATTTTCGTCATATTAATCTGATACTTCTATAAATTGTTACCTTCTTATTCTTATACGTCTATAATTTAGTGTTCTTTATTTAATACTTCTATAATTTTTCGTCACTTTATAAATTTTCGTCATATTAATCTGATACTTCTATAAATTGTTACCTTCTTATTCTTATACGTCTATAATTTAGTGTTCTTTATTTAATACTTCTATAATTTTTCGTCACTTTATAAATTTTCGTCATACTAATCTGATACTTCTATAAATTGTTACCTTCTTATTCTTCTACGTCTATAATTTAGTGTTCTTAATTTAATACTTCTATAATTTTTCGTCACTTTATAAATTTTCGTCATATTAATCTGATACTTCTATAAATTGTTACCTTCTTATTCTTATACGTCTATAATTTAGTGTTCTTTATTTAATACTTCTATAATTTTTCGTCACTTTATAAATTTTCGTCATATTAATCTGATACTTCTATAAATTGTTACCTTCTTATTCTTCTACGTCTATAATTTCGTGTTCTTAATTTAATACTTCTATAATTTTTCGTCACTTTATAAATTTTCGTCATATTAATCTGATACTTCTATAAATTGTTACCTTCTTATTCTTATACGTCTATAATTTAGTGTTCTTTATTTAATACTTCTATAATTTTTCGTCACTTTATAAATTTTCGTTATATTAATCTGATACTTCTATAAATTGTTACCTTCTTATTCTTCTACGTTTATAATGTCTTGTTCTTAATTTAATACTTCTATAATTTTTCGTCACTTTATACATTTTCGTCATATTAATCGCCTACATCTATAAATTCTTACTTCTTATTCTCCTACTTCTATAATTTCTTGTTCTTAATTTAATACATTTAAATTTTTTCGTCACTTCTATCATTTTTCGTCATATTAATCTGCTACTTCTATAAATTTTTATATTCTTATTCTCCTACGTCTATAGTTTCGTGTTCTTAATTCAATACCTACTTCTATAATTTTTCACCACCTCTGTAATTTCTCGTCATATTTATCTCCTACTTCTATAAATGTTTACCTTCTCTTACTCTCCTACTTCTATAATTTCATGTTCATGTTCAAATATGCACATACATTTCATTCTAATCTCTATCATACAAATAATTCCTAAATGTTTTCCTAAATATAAAACACCGACTGAGTTATATTAATTTTTGTAAATAGTTACAAATTAGGGCTAGTTGCCAAATTTGGATCCCCTTTCACTTTTTATTTAAACCTAATATTAAATTTTATATTTTTTTACGTACGATTGTTCCGTACAAAAAAATTGTAAGTGTTAAGGAGAAAAGAAGGAATTTCAAATTTTCAGTATCTTCTTCCCTTAAATCGTCGAACGCAGGGTTGGTTCTGCGCGCTAAACTCTCCTCTGACCTTTCGAACAGTGCTCAAGCACTCCATCAAGTAATTTTATCTCGCATATAATCGTCCCTGGCGGCAAATATTTACAGAGCATCTGCAGAGTGATTATTCCTGTCGCACTCATTAGAAAGGGCAGCGTGTTGAGCTCATTACTTAAATCTCTGCGTTGCTGTAGAGGGGTGACATCCTCCACCCTTCAGCAACACTTCCAGCAAATTGTTGCCGCAGACAAGACACAAGAGGTGCGGTTAGCCAGTTGGAAATGACAACTTGACATGTTACAAACGATCGCTCTCAAGGGGTGTGTTTACAGCTTCAAACCGCCGCTCAGTTGCGTAGATAACGACGGCGTGATTATGAATTACACATTAATTTAATTTTAAAAGTCGTCCAAGGTGATCTATGGTTATTACAGGATTCGAGTTTACAAGTTGTAACTTGGCTGTGAGAAATGGATTACGGATGGTGATAAATAGGGCTCTGATTTTAAGGTGTTAAAAATCGGGAAAATATGTTGTGAAAAAGGAAAAATAATTAATTATGTTTCAATGTTATGTGAATATAAACAATATGCAGCACTCGCCAGTATAAATTATCCTGTCTCGCCAAATGCTGAAGAATTACAGTATATAATGAGATTCATCCTCAAGTTGTCCATCACAGATGACTGACGATTATCGCGGAACACTGCCTTGTACTGGGAAAAAGAGAGTCCTGGCCATTGAGAAACAACATGCACTGTTTAGAGACATGTTTATGGTTGAAAACGAAAACAGCCTCTAGGCAGCTGATGTTTATGAAATTATAATTGCTTCCTGAATCAGCGATATGATAACTTACATGGCACTCCTAAATGACACATCAATGTTTCTGTGTGTTAGTTACAATACAATTTTTTTAGTGATGACAGCTCTTATCGTTTGTGATGAAAGAGCGGACTGCAGTTCCATAGGTACACAGATAGGCAATTGCGAGAAACAGTTGTCAGTTATCACGTCTAAGCAATTGTACTGAATATTCTGGTAGTGATCAACCTGAAATGGGGATTTTGTCGAAAATTATTTGATGAAAACTTAATTTTTATGTGTTTTATGTGAATATTAGAAAATATGTACTGTATTTACATTAAAACAACTCAAAATTCGTGGTTTTATGTTAAATGAAGTTGAAAATATATATCTTGATTCCACAACTTTTAACACTATATCACTTTGGAAAACGTATTACATGTCTTTCACGTGTTAAATTTTATGTTACCTTGTTAACATGTCTCGGCCTGCTATTGGCCATCATCAGAACTGGTTGTTGCTGGTCTTGGCGCTTTTTGTTCTGTTTCCTGTGGGGGTGTGTTTGTGTAGTGCTTTTTAGTGGGATATTTTACGACGATTTATCAACATCAATGTTTCACGGACCGAGGACAGCAACCGGTTCCAACCGGCGGAACAGGACTCGCCGCCCGCCAAACTTCACACAGGAATCCCGGGAGGGGCGGAGCTTACGAGGAATGATAATTCCCGGCCTCGGACTGGCCGATCCACCAACCAATCCCATATCACCTGAGACAGCCTAACATCTATATAACCTACGACTTTCTGTCCAGACACTACTTCCCTGAAGATGGCTGCAGAGATAGCAGTTGAAAGCTTGGAACATTCCAAAATTTTAACTCGGCTGATATCCCGCGAAAACATATTAGCGAACCAACGCCGAGAAAGCCTCAAATCATACAAACATCTAGGTTATTTAGCGTCTGAATGAGATGAAGGTGATAATGCCGGTGAAATGAGTTCGGGGTCCAGCACCGACAGTTACCCAGCATTTGCTCATATTGGGTTGAGGGAAAACCCCGGTAAAAGCCTCAACCAGGTAACTTGCCCCGACCGGGAATCGAACCGGGCCACTTGGGTTTCGCGGTCAAACGCGCTAACCGTTACTCCACAGATGTGGACATTAAAAAATATGTATTTACATTAAAACAACTCAAAATTCGTGTTTTTATGTTAAATAAAATTAAAAATATATGATCAGGTGACCCTGTCCGAAATTTAAGGTACGTAACAGTAAAACCAAAAATGTCGGCTTCCTACCTGAAATAGGCGAAGTTCTAGAGTTTTGTGAGCATTTTGAGTACCTACCAACTATAGTATGTTCTTCATACAGATGGAATCGTCCCGCCAAGAGTTTTAAACCGGTCGGATTGGCAGGCCAATGACATTTAGGGGCTGCAAGTAATATACACAAGCAATCCTTAAATGTCATTGGCCTGCCAATCTGACCGGTTTAAAACTCTTGGCGGGACGATTCTTTCTGTATAAAAACGTAGCTACTATAATAATCTTAATATTGTAATAGTACATTATGCAACGAGACTATAATGGTAGTAATTAAGACGCGAGTATGTTTATGAAACAAGCGCAAGCGAGTTTCATAATTTTCATACGAGCGTCTTAATTACCATTATAGTCAAGTTTCATACGACTTTTTATGCTCGACCATATTTCTAACTTGAAATTATTCATAAGTATTCATGTTATTCTTATCTGACTGAGGAGCGGAACTGACCTTGTGCAATACCTCATAAATTGTGAGATGTGCGCAGACGCTAAAGTATTGATTTTTTCCGAGAAACAAATGTCGACATTGACCTTGATATAATCTAGAGAGTAAAATAAACATTAATCTTGAAATTGAATTAGACATTGAAAAACGAGATGACAAATTGAATTTATTTGAATAATATTTTGCCGAAATGTCCGCCGGTGTAAGTTGCAGCTCGTTATCACTAGTGTCCACCATTTTTACTTTGTCTAATCTCGCGCTAGTTGTCTTCCGATTGCATATCCGAGAATAATCGATACTTGCGCTTTCATATTGCTACAATGGTATTTTCTGATTGGTGGAATACCTGAACTTTAATGAATAGGTGTACTTTAATGGGGTCTATTAAAGGGCTGCTACCAGGTGTATAATTACTATATTTCGGCATGGTCGAGCATAAAAGTTAGTAATGCTTCCGTATTTGCTAATGTTAATAGTTTATGTTCAACAATAATTATGTTCGCCGCTTGTCCAACAGCTAATGTTTACTTTTCATCTTAATTTGAAAACAAGCTCCCGAGTCTAAGCCTGGATTGTTTGCTAAACGTAGTTCTCTTTTTAAGTACGAGTACAACGTTGAAGTGTTTGTTTATGAAATTCCGCCGCTTATCAACATTATTTTGCTGGAAATAGCACAGCAAGAAACCGAAGTTTCAAATGCTGAAATGTGGGCGCACGCAAATGCAGGCGATTGAATCATCAGCATAAATGTTTATGAAGAGGACGAGGTTAGATTCCTTCCAGGAAAATAAAGATTTATTTCCCTCCCACACAGATTGGGTGTGTCCCTCTTCTTGCTTTGTCTAACATCTTGCGCCATGCTGACCACATTGTCAATGGGCAATTGCACTACAATATTCTTATCACATTTCTTGAAAGTGGATGAGATGGTGATAATTATAAAAAATAAAAAGTAAATGAGAAATAATAGAATCCGTAACCAAATTAAGGAAGATATTTAAATGGGTTTACAAATAGTATTTGTAATGCAGGTGAGGAAATGGATCCAGTGTAAAATGAGTAGCCTGCGAAAGTTGGAGACTCCAATCATACACATTTTGCAAATTGTCACTTCCGCAAGTGTGTTTACACGCCATGTCTTCTACGAAAGTGACAGAATTAAACAGATTAGGGATAAATGTATAGGCCCTACATATCGAAGTGACAGTCTTCAAATTAAATTTTTATCTCGAAACGCGTACGTTGTAAGACACGTTTCCATAAGGCGATGAACTGGGTTCAACAGTAGCGTGTTGTTGATGTGAACAACATTTCTATTTAAATGGAAATTTAATTCTTGGGTCACAGCTTCAATAATTTATGTAAAAAACAATAAATGATTTTGGTAATGAAAATGAAATCAAGGAATTTATATAAATATAAATGCATATGATTAAAAAAAGTAACAATGTTTTCAAAAAACATTAATAGCCTATTGCCTAGTGGTGTACATACAGTATAGTATAGATCAATCATGTCCATTTTTATTTCGGGAGGAACCAATAGATTCTGAGAAAAAAAAAAAGTTGAAAAATATAAGCAAAATTATACTAGCGAAAGATGTACCCCCCCACCCCCAAATGGAAGTCCAGAATTTGTGTTTAGCGTTCAATATCGTTGCATCAGCACGGAGTTTTCTGTACGTTAATTAAAAAAAAATGTTTATTCTGTGCAAAATATTACATTAATTCACTCATGAATAAAAGAAATAATAGTGTAATGTAACGGAAAGCAAGCATTTATATATCTGAGTGGTTTATCCTTCACTGCACGCAATATATGTCATGATACGAACATGTTGGACTTCTTCTACAGGAAATTTACACATCATCGCTTTACCTGCAACAGCGGAGTGATCGTACCTGGTGCGGCAGCACGACAAGCAGCTCTGGCGGGATGATGTCCATGGTGTGTGACACAGTGCTCCTCTCATAATGACGAGGTTTGAACATGGAACAGTTCGTCGTACGCCACAGCGTTCCCCGTCCAATGCCGTGCAGGTGGGCAGGGCTCGATTGAGGTACAGGCAGGAACCAATTCCAATTTCAATTCCTTGTATTCTTCCTCTTTACTCCAGATCTGTTTATTTTAATTTCATTAGCCTATTTCCTTCACCTCTTTCTCACTCTCTTGGTATCTCTCTCCCTCTTTGCTTATTTTTTAAGTTTTCTTCTTCTATTCTCCATTCATCCTTAGTTCCTCCCGCTTCCCTACTTCTTCCCTTCTTTCAGTACTCCCGATTTTTTTTTCCAATCCATTTTTCTTCCTTCTATGTTTATGTTGTTTATTGTTAAGAAAATAACAAGTACAAAAATACAGTCTTAATTCTTCCCTGAAGGAGTAACACTCGTGCTCAGGGAGTTATCTAAACACATACTTAACACAAAGTGGGTCTAGGAAAAAAATATAGAAATAAATTAACTTTAAAAATACAATTTCAATTTTAACCATTTAACTCATACAAATACATATACACATTAAATCAATATATATTCTTTAAAAATTAAATTCCTAACGCTATTTTTTAAATTTCTGATACTAAAATTGTCCAAATTTGGGTATTTTTCAATTATTTTATTATATAACCTTGGACCAAAGTAGGTACAAGGCTAAGAGCTGTGGTTGTGAAACACTTTGGTTCCTCTAGTCGTATAAAATCGGATCTTTTAGTTCCATATTTATGATGATACAATTTGAATTTATTGAGATTTTTATGTATGAAGTTTAATAAGGCAATATAATAAATTTGTTTAATTTTCAAAACATTAAAATCAGTGAACAAAAGCTCGGATGAGTAATCAATTGGTTTATTAAGGCATATTTTAATTATTCTTTTCTGAATAAGTATTAGTGGAGTGAGATTAGAATTACAAGAATTTCCCCATCCTAAAATTCCATATTGGAGAATGGACTGAAATAAAGCTAAATAATTGACTGGTAAATATGACCGAAGTATAACAAAGATATAAATTGTTTTACGTAATCTGTTGCATAAATATTTTGCCTCGCAAATTTCGTTTCTCATTTCATCTCTTTCTTTGTTTCTCCTGATTTTCTTTCCAAACTACATATTTTTCCTTCTCAGTCTTCCTTCTTTTAATTTTTCATTCCTTAGTCTCCCATTCTTATCATTCTTTCGTCCTTTCTCCCAATTTAACGTCTTCCCTTATTTCTTCTCAAGTATTCTTGTCTTTTTCTCTAAACTTCATTGCTTCTCCTTCCATCTTTTCTCTTTTTATTTGTTTCTTTTCTTTTATTTTTCTTCCTCTTTCCTTAGAGTTAATTTCTTCAAAAGCACAAAAAAGGGCCAAGACCAACCAACCGGCTTTTGGTCTCACGCACACATGCCTCAGAAGAGGTGAACGATCATCCACGAGAACGTAGGTATCATGTGCTTAGAACGATTATCCCCCCCCCCCAGATGTTAAGCCTTGGTTTTTCTGAACCGACGCATGCGAGTTGCGAGGCCCGCCTCGCACAAATCCGGACTACATGAGAGGTACGCAGACCTCGCATCTCGCAGTTATAGAAACCACTCACTATCTTTCGTGTTGTTCGGATTTGTGCGAGGCGGGCCTCGCACATCGCAACTCGCATGCGTCGGTTCAGAAAAACCAACGCTTTAGCCGGGCCGTCCACTGGAACCGAATTCGGCCGAATAACAACTCGGCCGTTTACGGTCGTACACGGCCGAATGATCCCACAACAAGAGAATGCATTGGAGCGCGTCCATTACACTCGCCCTATTCGGCCGTTTGCGGCCGAAGACGGCCGAATGACGATTGGATCCAATTCAGATGGGATTTTCCGGTCTCATTCGGCCGAACAGAGCAACACATGGTCACTGTTTCCATAAATTTTGCCATGAACGCCGAAAAATTAATTAGATCTTGTATTTTTTTTTTTCATTAAACAAGTAAACTAAAACTTTTAAGGCTTAACAAATTATTATTCATGTACTACTTACTTTACTATCACTGACAAACGTTTCTCAGGTGGTACAACTTCTCTGAAATTTGACCATTTTGAGATTGATGGACGAATTACATTTAAAATATATTTAATGTATAAACATTCATCCGATAGTAATCGAAAAACTTAGCACTATCTTCTAGAAGTTTATTGTGTAGGTGTAGATGATGAAACTTACCCATGGAGATAGTTACACAACGCAGAACTGCACGCTGTATTCCTTACCTGACATAATTAGGAACATTAAATCCAGACGTTTGAGATGGGCAGGGCATGTAGAACGTATAGGCGAATACAGAAACGCATATGGAGTGTTAGTTGGGAGGCCGGAGGGAAAAAATACCTTTGGGGAGACCGAGACGTAAATAGGAGAATAATACGAGTATTAAAGGATTTGAGGGAGGTGGGATTTGGTGATAGAGACTGGATTAATCTTGCACAAGATAGGGATAGGGACCGATGGCGGGCTTTTGTGATAGCGACAATGAACCTGTGGGTTCCTTAAAAGCCATATATATACATATATATATATATATATATATATATATATATATATATATATATATATATATACAGGGACATCGCTTTATTTTTACTAACATTTTTAACATTAACCTGGCTATACTCGGAAACACTGTTGCCCCCTTCCATTACAGGAGTTTGATGTTACTAGTGCAATACCTATGTAAACAAATCATTATACTAGGTATAGGAGGAGAGAAAAGTAGTGTATCCATTTATGTTGTAGGGAAATACGATATTACGATTTTCAGTTTGATAATCATCTTTACGGAATTTATCAAAATACAGTAGAGTAGTAAATTTTTTTTTTTCAAAACTCAACTTTTCAGGCGGCTATGTTCGTTATGTAATGTCTACTTTATCTAGCATATTAATTATTGATGTCAACATACAATATAGAGAGTGCATTTAAATTGAGGGGCTCATAAGTAAAGGGCTGTAAGTGCACTTAAGTTACTTTTGAGGAAGTGGGGTTTAAATATTTAAGCTTTCGTAAAATCGGTGAAATTTTTATTTAAATTTTAATGTGTGATACGATTAAAATATCCCTTTGCCACTAAAATTTTAGATACTTTTGCTTACACTGGATGCACTTAACTCATGTTATTACAAATGTCACTAGCATTCCTTTGCTTCTAGCCACCTCAATTCAAAATAAGCTAATCTGAATTTTTAAACAAGTTGCTGAAAATGGTTGCCGTTCATTACAATGCAGGCTTCAATTCTTTACGCATATTATTAAAAACATTTTGAAGCATATTATCTGAAATTGAATTTATCGTTTCTTGAATATAATTTTTTAGTACGATATTATTAATATAGGTTCTTTCTTCAAATGGAAATGCAACCATATTTATGAAACACACTATACACTGCAGTGTTTACTTCACTGCTTGAAGACTTCGAATGCAACAGCGGCCGTAAGTTTGTGTGTCTGACGGGAGCAAGGAAGGAGTGGGAGTGAAGTACCTACATTCAGAAATGCAGGTACAATAAAAATGCAAGTAAAAATTAAATGATGTCCCTGTATATATATATATATATATATATATATGTACCTACTTTTTAGTTGGTTATTTAACGACGCTGTATCAACTACGAGGTTATTTAGCGTCGATGAGATTGGTGATAGCGAGATGATATTTGGCGAGATAAGCCGAGGATTTGCCATATATTACCTGGCATTCAATTTACGGTTGGGAAAAACCTCGGAAAAACCCAAACGTAATCAGCCCAAGCGAGGATCGAACCCGCGCTCGAGCGCAACTTCAGACCGGCAGGCAAGCGCCTTAACCGACTAAGCCACGCCGGTGGCTATATGTATGTATGTATTAAGTATAAGCATGTAGCACGAGGACATACAACTGGTAATTGACGGCCGAAGTGTCGGCTCCAGTGGACGATCGATCGGCTCTTCTTCCGGTTGTCCGGCATTCGGCCGTATACGGCCTAACAAATATTCGGCCGTTCACGGTGCCAGTGGACACAGATTCCATACACTGGCCGAAATTTCACATGAATTTCCTTCCCCGCAAGGACTCGAACTGGCGTGCTTCCCGTAACGTAAGCACTAAAGCCTTGGTTTTTCTGAACCGACGCATGCGACGTGCGAGGTGCGAGGCCCGCCTCGCACAAATCCGGACTACACGAAATGTAGTGAGTGGTTTCTATAACTGCGAGGTGCGAGGTCTACGCACCTCGCAGCCATAGAATCCACTCACTATCTCTTGTGCAGTCCGGATTTGTGCGAGGCGGGCCTCGCAGGATGCATGCGTCGGTTCAAAAAAACCAAGGCTTAAGACACGACTAGCCAACTACGCTACAACTTAGATTTTCCTATTTTCTCCTTCCCTTGCCGGACTGCTGAAACTTCAAACTTAATTTTCTAGTTAACAGTGTATTTAATCACAAAACGTAATATGACTTACATTTTGTGTTCATTTAAGTGTACACTATCGTCCCTTTCAATTCGGAAGGTTATTTCACTTCCACTGTGTATATTGTAGCAGAAGAGGCACCTGGTGAGTAAGGAACTGGCCATCTTTAAGAGAAACGGTTTCTTTACCTCAGCGCAATTAATAGTTGATAAGCACCGTCTTCAAGCCAATGGGCGGAAATGATGCCGACAGTGTGGTGAATAACAGAAGGGATATTTATGCAAGTGGTTCGAATTCGCAAGAAGCAAGTCACACTTGGTAGACGTGAGAAGAAGTCTACAGACGTGAAAAAAAATAAATAAAAAACTGGATGCATAGAAAAGTGAAGAAAAAAATCACAGACCATTACCACACGATTACAAATTAGAATGCAAACTTTCGTAGTCCTAGGTGCAACACATTAGAAGATACCGATATTAATGATTCTCTGAAACCTTGGATTTTGACTTATTTCTCCCTTTAAATAGTATCTTTAAGAACACATTTCCATGCTAAGAACGAGAATCCAACCCGGAACCTCATGATTTTTAGATACGAATGCTGACTGCTACACCAAGAAGAATCTGTTTATTATAATATCATCATTTTAATAGCATTGATAGATAACATCGCCCGTTGTTTATGCAACTAGCACAACCTTGTTGTATCTATGGTTGCATTGTATTCTACGAATGCTACTAGGAAAACTACTGTATTCTACACGTCATTTCGTGTTCTATGATTGTCTACCGCAGACTTACAACTGTAACGGAACAAGTAAACTGATGACATTTTCTGACAATAAAAATTTAACATTTTTAAATAAAAAATACTAAAAATCATTATAATTTTGTCCAAACTCCTCAAATTTCAGTCATAACTTCACGTAGATGTATCGTGAATGCCATCCTCGGCATCAAGGTCTCACGAAGTGATCGCAATGGACTATATTAATATTTCCGTGAAATCAATTTTGTTCGGAGTCATTACGAACGTAACATAAGAGTATTACATAAGTCAGTATTACAACATAACCACACAATGACAGCAATTTTCGTACAATCCTCGCTAAATGCAGATACGAAAGCCTAAATAATGATTAATGACGCGTACACAGCACGTGTTAATTAAGCTGCTTGCTTACTTAACGAACGAGGTCACAGTAACTGACCTAACACTTAGCAAAATGACCGCCACTGTGGTTCAGTGCTACAGCGCAGGGCTTATAAGCCAGGAGGCCTGGGTTCAAATCTCTCCCTATTCTGAATTTATAATTTCTGTTGGGCAAGTCTGCGGTCCAGGCAACACAGAGATTTTCTTCGGGTACTCCAGTCCCCTGTGACAACCCAAAAATTCTCCATCATCATCGTTCGTTACGACTGTAATCTATGTGGACCACCTCTGCTCCCTCTTACTTATTTGTCCGATTCCATAATCTTTCTCGTTATCGTAACTTAAATACTCGGTCACAATATAACACACTAGAAATACCACACCACACATCGTCTCTTTATTCTTCATCTTTCACTGTTGTACTTCTCGTCACTGGAATTCTCTGCCGCCTGAAGTCAAGGGCTGTCGAACTTTAATTTCCTTTAAATGTAAATTAGAAAAATATCTTATGATGAGTTGCCAGACCTAACGCGTTGCAAATATTTAATGGAATGTGTTCCATTGTATTTATTTTTACTGTTTTCTTCTTATTTTTATTGTGTAATCATGTGAATTGTGTTTATTTATCACTTAACACCAATATGTATCCTACTATATTTTCTTTTATTATTATTAATCTATTATTTTATTGTGTACTTTTTATTCAGTTGTCAGTTTCTGGTTTAATTATGTGAAATCTACTTTCTTGTAATCTAATACTAATATGTAGGCCTACTGCAATGTGTTTACTTTTATTTTTACTGTGTACATTTTTTTATTGAATTATCGGCTTCTGTTTTTGTGTGATTCTTATTTGATTCTAACAACATTAATATGTATTCCACTATGTTTATTTTTATTTCATGAGGTAAATTTTTATGTAACTATCTCTTTTGATATCATTATGTACCTAAATTGTATCAGTATGTAATTACATAATTCCGATCCAGTTGTTGTTCAACTATGTAAGCAAGTTTTAATCCTGGTTGAGTGTAAGAGAAGGCCTTGGGCCTTAACTCTGCCAGGTTAAATAAAGCCATTATTATTATTATTATTATTATTATTATTATTATTATTATTATTATTATTATTATTATTATATGTGGTGCAATCTGGATAGTCTCTCATGAACTAAGTGATCTAAGCTTGTCGGCAGTAGCGACATCTATGAGTTGGGGCGAATAACGAGATGTTCAGGATCCTGCCATTGGGGGGGGGCAGAAAAAAGAGAGGGGGGGAAAAAAGAAGAAAAATTCGCGTTTACCTCCGCCATTCCACAGTTACTCTCTACTTCAATATTCATTATCATTTCAATAGTATCTATCCAAAACTGTTCAACTAAAATGAAGTATTGTGATTGGCGTATAGATGATACCATTCTGAGGAGCCATAGTATCTTTCGGGATGATGGAAGGGAACTCCATCAGAACCTTAAAAGTGTACATGCCTGTATCGACAGATCACACCACGTAGTTGTCATGTTATCGACGGTGTTCAGGTAAAAGGACTTATCCCACAATTTTTTTTTCAGAAACAGCTGTAACTAAATTTTAGCACATTATTAGTTACTTTATATGAAATAATGTAAAAATAATTGTCAAAAACGTATCTTCGCCTTTTGTAATTAAATTTTAACTAATTACACTAATTACAGCAAAAAAGTCGCATTTAAAAAATGAGGGTTAAGTCCTTTTATATGAACACCATCGACATCTATAAAGACGCGACCGTTCGGTCCTAAAAACATTCATAGGTATAGAAGTAGTAAGGCACAATAAGCCCAATACAGACTGCAGTGTTTGTCTTCGAGCCCCTCCTTCGGACAAGGAAAAATTAACTTAGCGAGTAATTCAAAATGTTGTGCTCAAACTTACGGACTATAAAGAGGGGTCGTAATATAATATATTTTTTCGAATAAAAACCTGTAGTCTTCCGACCCTCGATCACTGCAAGTTCATAATTCCAGAGGGCTCGGGTTCAAACCCCACTCCACTCTGAATTCATGACTTGTGTTAGGAAACACGTGGTCCAGATAAATACAGGCGTTTTCTCCGGGTACTCCGTTTCCCATATGACACCCCCACAATTCTCTATCATCATTAACACTCACTACAAGTCTAACATTGATCCATCGCCTGTGATGCACTTTGGATAGCCGCTGACGAACTATTGTAAGTAGACACACTTTATTTTCGCGAATGATTTTTTTTAACAATTTCTACTAATTGAGCCAGATAGTTAAATTGTTACACGTATGAACGAGTCTCGTTCTGGCGACATAACTAATCTCGTTCTGTAACAATTTAACTCAATTAGCAGAAATATGTGGGGAAAAAAAGTCATTCGTGAAAATCGGGTGTCCCTAACTGTAAGTGATCTATCTTTCTCGGCACTAGCGACATCTATGACCGATTTGTAGAAATGCAGTGAATAGCGGCAAGTTAAAGGTCCCGACAATAAAAAAAAAAAAAAAAAAAGGAAACTTTGTGGATGTAATAAAATTAAACTTTGCATCTACTTCCTGTCATCACGTTTGCAAAAATTTTTGTAACAAGTTCTTCCAGAGATGAGAGAAAACTTGCCTTTTATTGTGCGTCACGTCAGCAAATGTGGAAGGAGCAGACTGGAGCACCAGCTCACTTTCTCAATATAACATAACCCGGGCATTGGATCGGGTGAGGAGGTCCAAGTGAAAGGCCAGCACGCTCTCCTGATTTGATGCCTATTGTTTACTGTATTTGGGGGCATATCAAAAGCCTCGTTTATGAGACACCGATGGACGAACCGGAAATACTTTTGTCTAGGATACTTACAGCATATGATGTGGTTCGGAAGAAATAGCCTATTGGGTATTTGGAAGCGCTCGAGTTTCCCTCGACGATATAATGCATATGCACTGAATGTGGAGATCGCCAGTTGAACGACTTTTAACTATTGCTGAATGCATGTAATCTTCCCCTGCTTAAAATGTTTGCACAATTACTGTTACTTAATTGATAGGAGCAGCAGTAGCAGTAGTAGTAGCTATTTGAAGCTAAGGGATGCACAGAAACTTTACCTCTCAGTACGGCTGTCATAAGCGCCGAAGTTTAAGTGCGTGTGTCGTGCGTTGGATGCGCGCAGTTTAGCTCAGTTCGGCTTCTAAAGGGATTACTCATTCGTGCACAGTGTATGCAAGCTATTGTGATTTTTTATAATTGCTTGAAACAATGACGGGATTACTCATTTGTGCACACTTTAGTGGAAGCTATTGTCTTTTCTCTAATTGATTTAAAACACTGAAGGAATTACTCATTTGTGCGCACTGTAATCCAAGCTACTTTTTTCTAAATGCTTGAGAACATTGAAGGGACTACTCATTTGCGCGCACTGTAGTCCAAGATACTTTTTTCTAATTGCTTGAGAACACTGAAGGGACTACTCATTCGTGCGTAGTGTAGTTATTTTCCTACTTTTTGATAATGCTATATATTATATACGTATAGTATATTACAGTATATATAGTATACGTATGGCCTTTTTATAGTTTTAAGTTACGCAAATGTGGAACGAAATATCCGCGAAGTTTTTTGAACATTTTGCAGGAAGAAATTAGTGATATATTTCAGAACTATCTTCGGAGATGTCAATAATGTATTGAAGCAGGAAGAGGACACTTTCAATATTTGTAACACAGGTAAGATGGCCTTGCACTTACTTTTCAATATTTTTTCGTGCTAAACAGGTTTTACAAACAAAAGTCACTACCGTAGAAATGACAGACAAATTTCGACTTTAGCCCTCTAACTTGTCGCAAATCTACAACACAAGACCCACAGTTTCATTTCTCTCTCTGAGGAAACAGTGTTAAAACTGTATTATCTTTGAAACCCACGATCTTTAGCCGGAAGCAAGATTTGAACACGAGTACCTCAGATATAACGGCCTGCACTGTAACCATCAGACTACAGGAAACGACGTTTGTCTCAGACTTTCTTCTTTAAAAATGTGTTTAATATTCCGACAGAATTTCAATGTCGCAAGTTCAGAAAAGCAATATGCGAGTTAAAATTAGAACTAGATTTTTATATTACTTGCCGTCCAATATGAAGACCGATCGAAGAAAAATCTATCAGAAAATAAGAATAACGAAAACTGTATTAGCCAATGAAATCACAGAACATGAAACTGCAGTTGACATTGCTACAAATATAACATTTCGTGAGCTGCGCCTAATAGCTTCGACGACAAAGATTTTGCAAATCTGCTATTAATATTGACAAATGGATGGTAGTGACATACCTCATTTAACTTTCGGGTCACATTCAGTGATACAGTCTAAACCCTGCTTATAGCCTACAAGAAAATAGAGTTCACAACAGAAATATATAATTCATGATGCCTAATATTCGTGAGCAAAGTGTATAAAATACTATACATTGGGAGTCCGTTCAACTCAATAGTCTGCTGCTGGCATGAACAAAGTACATACCTGCTCGCAATCTCTTTGTACAATCAATACAACTCCGTACCTTGGAACTGATTACATTGATTCTCAGAACTGAAATAATTCAATTATGAGGAGGTACAATATTCGGTGGTCTCAAAGAAAACGTTTGGTATATAGAGTCCTCAGTAATCGCGGCTTTGCAAATCAAACAAACAACTCTAGTCTATTTTGCTCTGTACCATTTAGTTCCGCAGAGTATCTGCGAAGTTTAGTGTGAATTTTATGTAAAACATGTGTAGGTTACAAATAGGCAGTCTATGTTTCTTTTGTGGTTCCGTTTACGTAACACTTTACTGCCAAAATTAATTCCTTGGTTTTCGAAAATGCTGTATGTGTCCTTGATTTTATGTTTCACAGCGTGTGCTTGTTTCTCGGTAAATTTATACATCCCACGAGTTGTGTACACTTGTCTCCTGGAATCTGAAAGCATAGCGGCCGTTAGCTTCGTCTGTAAAACAGAGAGTGCGCATGCGCGAACATATACAGTGCGTCTAGAGACCGCGGCGGCCTTGGACTGGGCGAGAGTTGCCGCACCTACTGCCAGATGTACATGTAAACAGCCGGCAAGTCTACAGCTTGACCAAGTTAAGTCTGCGAGCCGAGAGGGGAAGTTGGAGACAGTTCTGCAGTGAAAGGAGGCGGTAACGAGAGGAGACCAGTACAGTCTCATATGACAGCAAAGTTTTCCTACTGCGCTTCAGTTCATAGAGCGGTAACAATTTAAGACGCTTTGAAATAGACTGTACTTCTACTTCTACTCGACAGTGAGGTTTGGCGTTCTGATTGGCAAGCGTGGACGTAGGAGAGAAAGTTGCATGAGGGGGGAGGCAGCGTAACTGTTGCCTTTATCTGAAGACAAGGACAAAAAATGCGTGCGCTCCGTAGTGTATTTTAAACGATGTGCACACGTTGAAATCTGAGCGTCAGGTGACTATGTGGAAACTGTGTTTTGCCTCTACATTCCATCCCGATATCCCCACTCGCAGACTTGACTTGGCCAAGCTGTACTATACTGGGTGTTCATTTCAATGTGTGTCATGACGTCACTGTTGTTGAGTCACCGATTTTAAGCGAGTTTCAGCTTATATGTTAGAGAAGTTACCTATTATTTAAGGCGTTCTTCATTCTGAACTTGAGAACGTGTACGGTATAACTTGAACGTCGTAGCAACAGATGGCGGTCTGTACGGTCTGTGTGCTACCATAACCTCTTTCGAACTGTGTTTTGCGCCGGCAAGTCGTACGCAGGGTATTTGTTATCATCGGTTGCGTACGGTAACATTCCACAACACAAATCAAATGCTCCGTGTCCACGTTGACCGTCGAAGTTAATGTCAACAAATACGTAAGTAATCGTCTTAACCCTCTCCCCATATCCCGACAGTACGTATTTCCAAACAGTTCACATTCCTGCCACAACCGGCGTTACCGTACGTATCGGTACGTACTCTTCAGAATGAACGCCGTACTTGCTAGGTAACTTCTCTGCCTCATAGGTTATACACCTCTGCGGAAGTGTAGGAAGATTGAATTCTCTAGGCTCATCGGCTAGCCACATGACGGCATACAGCGAGCCATGACACACTTTGAACCGAACACCCAGTATATCTAAACGCACCGTACTTATAGTACTGTTTCTACCCACCGCGTGACGTCACTCATGCTTGCAGATCTCAGGTGTATTTACTTACAAATGGCTTTTAGAGAACATGGAGGTACATTGTTGCCTTCACATAAGCCCATCAGTCCCTTCCTGAGCAAGATTAATCCACTCCCTACCATCATATCCCAGCCCCTTCGAATCCTTTATAATAATATCCTCCCATCTACGTCTCCCCTTAAAGAGATATAGAACTTAAAATCACGTTCTGCATTCTGGAATGATATATTCTAAACAACACGTATTTAATTATACAAACAATGGCGCAAACTAGAACTTTCTATGACTAATGGTTTCGAAGTAAATACCTCTAAACGCGGACACTGACGAAGAGTGACGTCACACTGCCACGCCGCACCTCAGCGAGTCCGTTCTTGCTTAAGTCAATCATGTTTCATTCACTATAATTCACGTTCACATCTTGAAAATTACCGTTTTTCTTTTCACATCAAAGAGTTAAGCATCTGCGAGCTTACACAACGCAAACCACGTGTGCGGCAGTGTGACGTCAGCAGTAGTGGTGAACAAAATTTCTTCGTTCGTATAATGAAAACCGTTTTATATTTTGATTTGCGGTTTTCAGTGCCGTCACAGCTCCCTGTTATCTACAACATATAACTTATATATATTTTTTTTAGTGTCCCTTTAAGGGGACTAGTATACTGTAGTACACAGGCAGGCTGCAGTTACACTTACAGGAGTGTATCAAGTGGGGGTAATAATTTAGAACCTTGGAAGACCTGTAACTTGGAAACTCTCAAGCACTGTACTATGTTCATATACACATTTTGTGTTGTCTTGAGATCTACTATCCATATCAGAATTACTTCGCAGATAAATCCATACACTCTGTATATGTGACTGTCTACATCTGACAGCCTGAGTGACACTCGTGAATTCCACGGTTACATTCAGCCTTCAGGTCTCATCCTGTATCAGCATCGGAAACTCGAACTCTTCGGAAGACTTCACTCCAATTCATTACTTATTGCTTTTAAGGAACTCAGAGGTTCATTGCCGCCCTCACATAAGCCCGCCATCGGTCCCTATCCTGAGCAAGATTAATCCAGTCCCTACCATCATATTCCACCTCCCTCAAATCCATTTTAATATTATCCTCCCATCTACGTCTTGGCCTCCCCAAAGATCTTTTTCCCTCCGGCCTCCCAACCAAACACTCTATATGCATTTCTGTATGCCCTGACCATCTCAAACGTCTGGATTTAATGTTCCTAATTATGTCAGGTGAAGAATACAATGCGTGCAGTTCTGTGTTGTGTAACTTTCTCCATTCTCCTGTAACTTCATCTCCCTTAGCTCCTAATATTTTCCTAAGAACCTTATTCTCAAACACCCTTAATCTCTCTTCCTCTCTCAAAGTCAGAGTCCAAGTTTCGCAACCATACAGAACAACCGATAATATAACTGTTTTATAAATCCGATAATACAACTGTTTTATAAATTCTTTCAGGTTTTTTGAGAGCAGACTGGATGATAAAAGCTTCTCAACCGAATAATAACACGCTTTTCGTACATTTATTCTGCGTTTAATTTCCTTCCGACTGTCATTTATATTTGTTACTGTTACTCCAAGGTATTTCAATTTTTCCTCCTCTTCAAAGGATAAATCTCCAATTTTTATGTTTCCATTTCGTACAATATTCTGGTCAGGAGAATAATCATATACTTTGTCTTTTCGGGATTTACTTCCAAACCTATCGCGTTATATTCTTTAAGTAAAATTCCCCTATTTTCCGTAATAGTTTGTGGATTTTTTCCTAACATATTCACGTCATCCGCATAAACAAGCAGCTGATGTAACCCGATCAATTCCGAACCATCTATGTTATCCTGGATTTTCCTAATAGCATATTCTAGAGCAAACTGATAGTGCATCTCCTTGCTTTAGCTCGCAATGAATTCGAAAATCATCCGACAGAAACTGACCTAGGCCTATACGGACTCTGCTGCATGTTTCACTCAGACACATTTTAATTAATCGAACTAGTTTCTTCACTCCAGCTTACTTTTAAATATTGCAGGTGATAGATGATAGACAGGTGAAGTGTTGGTAATATAAGAGGAAAACGAGAGTACTCCGAGAAAATTGCCTGCAGTGTCTGTTTTGTCCACCACAAATTCCATCACGACCTGGCCGGGAATAGATCCCGGCAGCGCTTGAACCACAGGTGCAGCCCAAATTGACATCACTGTGGTTTCCGCTGTTTATAACGTTCACAGCCTTAATTGGGTGCGATTTCATAGGAATGCTTTACTTCATGTGTTGCTCTGTGGCGGCAATGTACAAAGAACCATGTACTGTACACATAATTGTTCATCACTTTTAATTTTACCACCACGCATATGAAGCTTGTTACAACACATGGTGAAACTCAATAGCTGGCTAACTCTGTAAAACGAACTCCGTTTAGTCATTATTAAATTTTAGTTTTGGGTTAAACAAAAGGTCAAAAGCTCAAATAGCAGGAGGTTTGTTTTATATTCTCTACGTGATGTTACCTGTCAAACTAACAATGCAACATAGGCTTATGTATAGGGAAATTTTATTTTTACTAACATTTCTAATATTAACCTGGCTATACCTTTGGATCACTGATTAAGAACCGGAAACACCGTTTGCTACCCCCTTCCACGACTGGAGCTCGATGATACTGGCGTAATATACAAACAAATCAGTTTACTAGGTATAGAAGGGAAGAAAAGTAGTTAATCCATTTACGTAAACTAGGAAATATTGCGATTTTGAGTTTGATAATTTTCATTAGGTTTTTGTTTAATCAAAATACAGTACAGTATAAACAGTGAGTGTTTTTACTCACGAACTGAGCTATCCATGCGGACGTATTCATTATGCAGTGTATATTATACTGTCTACAGCACATCAGCGTACAATATAGAGAATGAAGTTAAACTGAAAAATAATCATAATATGGATATTTAAACACATTTATGAACATGGTGGCCGTTCATTTCTATACAGGTTTCAGTTCTAATGTACATATTATCGCACTATATACTATTGTACGTAATTTCAATTACCAGGTTCGTACTTCGTACTAGTAACTCATGTTGAAATAATTCTGTACCTACTCTATAAAAGAGACCTTACGTACTGTAAATTCAGTCTTCACTTCTGCCCGATCCGAAAAGATAAAATTACCCAGACATGCTATCTACTGTCAGTCCAAGTGATTACATCGCAGCGTCGTAGAAAGGGAGGAAATCACGTGACAGTTAATTACTTAACGAGGTCCTTTTATTTAAGTTACTTTACACACTTGTATGGGTATAATATTACGTAGACGTCCAATTCCCAACAGAAATTAATGTTCTCAGAAAAGAGCTAAGACAGCCCAGCCACTAGCATTTACAGAGAGGCGAATAGAAGCAGGTGGGGAAACCGGGATGCGACGTAGGCAAATGGAAAATGATGCAATATTGAAAGCTCTTTCGTCACTGGAAAACGCGAACATATTTTTGGAACGTACTGTTTCCTATGACCGTAAAGCTACTATGGCTGTATATGCGGTCTTGGATCTGTGTGCAGGACGGTTGAACTTCATTAGTAGAAGGGGTGGGAATGAAGTACTTTAAAAACTCAGGTACAATAAAAATTGAAGTAAAAATAAAATGATATCCCTGTATAAGCACAAAGTGGCAGTTCCTTTTCCCCTCCATTGCATACATCGCCGATTAGTTACCTATTCTATTACTCTAGTCACACTTCAGATGTATACAAACAATTGTTCTTCCTTCGACACATACGAATAACGCCAACGAGAAAAGCACAATTTGATAAACCCGACAAAAAGTAAAGTCACAAATTTGTTATCTGTGTTCTTGCCAGAATTACATATTCAATATTCACGTTTCTGTACATGTAAATATCAATCCCGTGTTTATATGCCTTCATAAAACGATCAACACCGCTTCTTCATATCCTAGGAGATTATAAATATCTCGTCATAAATTTCAGCATTTCGGTAATAAATGTCAGCTGCAGGACTGAGGAGAGTCCACACATGCTTCGTGTATGAATACAAGTCGTGAAACTCAACGCAAACGTCCAACTAGAGATCTGTCCAAGATTTTGAGTTCCTGCCGTGGTTCAGTGGTGTAGATCCTCGGCCTATCACGCAGGAGGTCCGGGTTCGAGACACCGTCTAATGGTATCACCGAAGTTCGTACGTAAAAATATTTTAACGAGATGAAGCAGTATGAGATGGCGGGAAAGGTAAGGTGAAACAGGTGGTGTTGGTGTGATGAAATGTGTAACGTTTATGGGAAAGTTGTCATTCTTCCGTCTTTCCCACATCAAGAACAATTTCACCAACGATGTTCTCACTTAGGTATCTATGTCCCTCACTCAGATATCATCTTCCTCACTTAGGTGTTTATTTCTACCTAACTTCAGTACGTATCTTTCTCACTATAAATTTGTCATTCTTATTTAGGAATAACACCTATTTCGAAATTTCATTTGCCTCTTCTCTCTAGCAATCTACCTCTCCTATTTCGAGATCTGCCCCTTCTATCTAGGAATGTGCTTCTCTTATCTAGGAATCTGTCTCTCCAATCTAGGAATCTGTCGTTCATATTAAGGAATCAGTCATTCTTTCCTAGGAATCCATCTTTTCTACTTAGAAATTTGTCTTTCCTACTCAACAAAGTCATTCCGACTCAGGAATCTGTTTCTCCTACTCAGGAATACATCTTTTCCAGTGGCGTAGCATGAAATTTTGAGCAGGGGAAGCTAACTCAAGTTGTCTTTCATGCAATATGAGAAAAAGTATTACAAAAATACAATCTTAAAATAAATAATAGTCAATTTCAAGTCAGCAGTCGAAGATTGGTTGGAACATCGTAAGTAACACCAATAAGGCATGACCTCAAATGATACGTAGTAAAATATGATTTCACGGTTTACACATATCTCTTAACAAATAGACACGTATACGTATAACATTAGCTCACTCCCTGTCATACTTAGATAAATCACAATATTAGTATCATTACGTAAGTATGCGTCTGTCTTTTGGTTGTGTCCTTCATTGACAGCAAGGGAGTCGGTCATTTGTTTTTTAAATCACACTTTTGTTCGTAAGTCAGTCTTGATAATACAATTGTCCTAAAAAATCAAGTAAATTAGTGTCAGGAACTGTTATTTCGCTCATTATTTATTATATCAGCCACAATGCACCCTAATACTTCAACTGAACACAACTGACGAAAAGGGATAACTCGGAAACTACTTATTTTAAATGTTAAAGCTAGCTTCTTGGAAGCATTGCGACTAGGGTACCGGTAGTTTAGTTAGAAAGGGATGAAAAATCTGCGGGGTGGATTACACAGAAGAAACCAGTCTGCTTGGAAGCTGGTGTGTGCAGGCTTCTTGTTTACTGCTGCATCACAAATCATCCTGAGCTGCCGCATCACAATATTTAACGCGAAAATATAAATTCTATTAAAATTAATAAATAATTTTCTCCATAAACAGCATGTTTATTATGAAATTATTATTAACTGGGGAAGCTAAGCTTTTTAGCTTACATTGACGCTACGCCACTGATCTTTTCTACTTAGGAATCCGTCTTTCCTGCTCAGGAACCTGTCTTTCTACTTAGGAATCTATCTTTCCTTCTCAGGGATACATCGTTTCTAATTAGGAATCCGTCTTTCCTACTCAGGAATCTGTCTTTTCTACTCAGAAATCTGTCTTTCCTACTTAGGAATCCGTATTTCCTACTCAGGAATCCGTCGTTCCTACTCAAGAATCCGTCCTTCCTACTCAGGAACGTGCCTTTCTACTTAGGAATCTGTCTTTCCTACTCAGAAATACATATTTTCTACTTAGGAATCCGTCTTTCCTACTCAGGAATCTGTCTTTCCTACTCAGGAATCTGTCTTTCCTACTCAGGAATCTGTCTTTCCTACTCATGAATCTGTCTTTCCTACTTAGGAATCTGTCTTTCCTACTTAGGAATCTGTCTTTCCTACTCAGGAATCTGTCTTTCCTACTCAGGAATCAGTCTTTCCTACTCAGAAATCAGTTTTTCCTACTCAGAAATCGGTCTATCCTACTCAGGAATCCATCTTTCCTACTCAGGAATCCTACTTTCCTACTCAGGAAGCCGTCTTTCCTACTCAGGAACCTGTCTTTCTATGTAGGAATCTGTCTTTCCTATTCAGGGATACATCTTTTCTACTTAGGAATCCGTCTTTCCTACTCAGGAATCCATCTTTCCTACTCAGGAATCCGTCTTTCCTACTCAGGAACCTGTCTTTCTATGTAGGAATCTGTCTTTCCTATTCAGGGATAGGCCTACATCTTTTCTACTTAGGAATCTAACTTTCTTATTTAGGGACGCGTCTTTCTTGCTTAGAATTCTATATTCCTTATTTAGGAATCTGTCTTTCTATTTCTAATTTAGGAAACTTTCTCATTTTGGATTCTATTTATTTTATTTAGGAATCTGTCTTTCTTATTTCTGAATTTGTCTTACTAAGGTGTCTGTTTTTCACCTTCATATACTGTACTTCTATATTTGGTCATATGCATTTTTGTACCTGTGTTCGGTATTTGTATTGTTTTTTTGTATAACTGTGTCTTTACGTATTTATGTCAGTATTACATATTAGGCAACTGTCCGAAGATTGGTCTGAACCTCACAAGTAATACCAAGTAGCAACAAGGCACCACTTATGAGGAAACTAATCTAGGAGACAAGGGGTAAGATGGGCAGTTCCTTTCCCCCTCCATTACATCGCTTACTGGCTACACATTACACTAATCACACATAAACACACGCGCACACACACACACACACACACACACATACACACACATATATATATTTATTTATTTATTGTATGTCACAATATCTCAGCAGTGACGGACGACCGATTTACTAATAAATTCATGTCATAATAGTCCCTAAAATGAAGCTCAAATTTAAGATAGGTAATATAAAATACCAATAAACTGTTTTAAAATTTAAAATAATGGAAATAATTATTACAGTTGTCTGAACACTATTTATTCTTCACTAGTAACCATGATTAAATACTTAGAAGGTCGAAATACAACAGTGTTCATAAGTTAAGATGTGTTCAGACAACTGTAATAATTATCTGCAGTAATGTCACGAGAGGTCTGAGATCTGCCGATAAATCCACGAGCGAAGCGAGTGGATTTATCTGGGAAATCTCAGACCTCGAGTGATATTTATTAGGACTATTTCGTGAATAAAATAAAATTTAAATAATATATCCCTAAAATTCGATCACAAAATGTTAATAATTGTATATTAACGAATACTTAACCTATTCAGACATTGTGAAGTTGAAATACTCGTAGATGAATATCGATTATTGCAATAAAGAAATTCGATATTATTCAGTAATGCCAATTGCGAACAGCGAAATACAGGTTTAACATTGTTAATTACATGTACTGCATTTTCCTCTTATTATTATAACAAATACATTTTCATTATCTGCTGAAATCATAATTTAATTTAACAGTAACAGTGGGGACAGCTATATACCAATGCTTATGTATTCACAGTGAGACATGTT
Organism: Periplaneta americana; assembly: GCA_025594305.2. NCBI lineage: Eukaryota > Metazoa > Arthropoda > Insecta > Blattodea > Blattidae > Periplaneta > Periplaneta americana. Next base: position 126,321,553 of record JAJSOF020000011.1, on the reverse strand, counting down.
GCTACACAGTGAAGCCATCTCTGTATAGATAGGCCTAATTAAAACACGAATTTTATTACGCCATACGAAAGGCAGTTTGATCAAAGACATTATTACTATGCAAAGTCTTTGAGTTTGATATGCGATGATGTTACATAAATTTGAACGTCTATTAATTGTTTAATTTCAATACAAATATTATAGGCTACAATTTTATAGGTTACGTTAGGCCTACCTGTGGAAGCAGGACTTGTTTCGACCATTACTTACAATGAGTGCTACACGAAAGCATTTTTTATAGCTCGACAAACGCATTCTCGCTGTAGTGTGTAACGGAACTAAAGCTGCATCTACACAGTTCAATATTCCAATCGCGTATGCGTGCAATCTGGGAAGAATAGAATCAAGTTTAAAAGGTACGTTCAATTAAGATGCATAAATACTTTGTGTCTACATGGTGCGCCGTTTTGAACGTGGTCTTCACTGCGTAAATATATTAATTAATATTAAATATCAATCCTGAATTCATTGCTTTAAAGTTGAAAGAAAAGTTCAACCGTGTAGTTGCACCTTAATGTATTCATGATCATCAATTTACGGGGAAACAGTTGGCGACAACGACTAAACAAAAGAACGACCATGCGATAAATTGATAGCGATAAATCTAGCTGCAGAAATTATCGCAAAGTCTGACTGTGATTGGTTGGAATTCAAAATTTCATTACACTTACTGGTTGAAAATGGAATGACGTCATATAAACGAAATAGTCTCCATTATTTTAAATCTTAACTTATGAACACTGTTGTATTTCGACCTTCTAAGTATTTAACCAATAAACTGTGTTTGCTTCTCCAAAGTTACATATTTCTATCGTCGGAATTTCTCTAACGGTACATTTACCTGTCTGTATTGCTGTCAGTCTACATTTCACTTTACATGGGGCAATCATTCTGACAGACGTTGCAGTTTGATGTGAGCTGCGTCGTTAATCTCGCCCTCAGTGCCGGCTCATTTTATAGTCGACTGGGGCTCGAGTGTGTGTTTGCACGTGTAGAGGCAATCATGGGCATCCAGCTGCCATGTTTCGACCAGCGCTCACTTTATGCCTCAGCAAATGAGTTCAAATCCTGGCAAATAATCTTCTCTCACTCTTCTTCACTTCCAGTTTACGTTTCCCATAAAATCACAATCTTTAACGCATACACAACATTCAAACTTAGTTGAGCGTGACATTTCTAATCGAGCTGATGGCCACTATAAACTCATCAGTAGCTGCTTTGCCTCTCGAACTTCTGATAAAAGTATTTCACAAGATACAAATTGCGCACATGCCAAAATTTTAATGACTATTACACTCTTACTACGTCATACTATTTTTGACCAATAAAACGGTACGAAAGGACGTATTTCAACCAATCATGGCTGCTTATCGCACAATTTTATCGCGTCCCTAACATTTGTTTAATTTTATCGCGTCCCTAGCATTTGTTTCTTTGTTTGCCAACATTTGAAACTGCGATGGTCTGGACGTCAAAATATATATATATAATTACAAACCACTCCAGTCGATGCACAGCAGTTTCAAATATGACTCGCATTGGCATTCAAGAACAAGAATTAATAAAAATCACTGATCATACCTATGCATCTTCTGAAATCCGATTTACAAATAAATGAAGAGCACCATTCGGAAATCCTGAATAAGTTGAATACACCATGTAGGCCTAAATCAACGAGTTCCACTTCTATTACGCACACGTCCAATATAACATCAATTGAACCACCAACCACATTCAAATTTGAAAATTGTACATTCAATAATTATTCCTTTTAAAATTATTCATGTTTATTTTTATGTCATCGTCGTTATTTAAACTTTTCTAACACTTGTGTATATTAGTTAGGTTATGTTATAGCTTCTGCTATATGATATTATGGATAGTCACGTATCAGAGATTAATATTAAGATTTATTGAATATCATCTGTCAAGTGACGTTGATTACTGGGATTCGGATAATTGAAGTGGAATGTTGCATTTTAATAAAAATGAAGCTGAATCAACAAAGTCTTCTTGACTAGTAACATTGCCATCGTGAATAATAGATCGAGAACTTCTCGACGAGAAGGCATTGCTCACTACTGCCATCTAGCATGATCTAGCGTAATATTTGTAATGTTGAGATGGTACAATAATACATTTGAAGACAGTCGTATTTTCGTAAGCCAATTAATATTTTATTGTATTGGAGTACTTCGTTACTTCTAATCTTTACATACTTTCTTCTAATCGTGTAATAGTCAATTAAATCCCACTCGAGTTTTGATTTTCTCTAGATAAATTTGCTCGTGTTCCACTCGCAGATTTATCGATAAAATCAAAACGTCTAGTGAGATTACTGTTGATAAACAAGGTACAGTAATGAATTTTACAGCGTCCAGACTTAGTGCTGTAAATACAGGCTGGCCAAAAATTTTCGATCCATTTAAATAAATGAAGTGGGTAATACTATTTTCGGTTAGTTTCATAACTGTCAAGAAGAATCCTTACTGTTAAAGAACAAGTAGCGGTTGTTTGGAATAAGATGACAGATTCGAAGAGGAATTTGCAATTACCAATGCAATATTTTTCCTGAATGCATTATAAGTGGATCTAGATTAGACACAAACAGGGCCAAAATTTCAGATTTCAGGAATGAAAACAAGTAATAAAACATTACGGGAAGTTGTGATTGCAGTCAGCGGCGGATTTTCAGGGGAGGCAAGGGGGCCATGCCTCCCCTAATATTTTACCAGAATACAATATGACAGTAATAATTCCAGCTGAAGTAAGGTCACAGACAAGTTATTGCAAATGACGGGCGTTTTTCCTTTTATATTAATTTTTCTAATCAATACGGCTAAGATGTAAGTTACATCAAGTCGACCGAATCCAAATGGTCATGCCCGCCTGCTATACTTAGTAAAAATAATTCGTACCGAAAGAAACAGATGGGGCTGTAATCTGTACAGTCAACGTCTATATGGCTCTCGTGTTATGTTTGATATGTTGAGTATCTGACAGCAGACTACTACTCTCTTACGTAGATCTCTATGTTAATATTATATTATATTAGGCTATTTCATTTAGTTCCTATTTTATTTTATTTTCTATATTCCTCTTCTATTAATATTATATTATATTATATTATTGTAGATGTAATTTTAATTTTAGTTCCTATTTTATTTTATTTTCTATATTCCTCTCTAATAATAATATATTATATTATATTATTTAGCTGTAATTTTAATTTTAGTTCCTATTTTATTTTATTTTATTTTCCATATTCGTCTTATATTAATAATATATTATATAATTTCATTGTAGCTGTAATTTTAATTTTAGTTCCTATTTTATTTTATTTCCTATATTCCTCTTTTTTTTTTATACCTTGGGGATTTAGTGAAGTGAATTTTAATGGCAGGCAGAGTAACTATCTCATGCCCCCATGTTTTAGATTGCTACCAGTGCACTTCATTAGAACCAGGTACCCAGCTTCGAAGCCGTTAGCCCTGTGAACTTACAATATATTTATTTTCCCCTATTATCATAATACAGGTTTTATCTAGGAAATTAGCAAGTTCTTTGTGATAGTAGAAGAGAAAGAGTGGGGAAGGGAAGTGGTCCGTGGCCCATTTCTTTTAGGGCTCATCCAGACATTTGTCTTATTGCTCAAGGGAAACCACGGAAAAACCTAGAGCAGGATGAGATGTCGTGCTGACGACAAGCCAATTGGCTATAGTGGGGCCTATATTCCTCTCTAATAATAATATATTATATTATATTATATTATATTATTGTGGCTGTAATTTTAATTTTAGTTCCTATTTTATTTTATTTTCTATATTCCTCTCTAATAATAATATATTACATTATTGTAGCTGTAATTTTAATTTTAGTTCCTATTTTATTTTATTTTTATTTTCTATATTCCTCTCTAATAATAATATATTATATTATTGTAGCTGTAATTTTAATTTTAGTTCCTATTTTATTTTATTTTCTATATTCCTCTCTAATATATTATATTATATTATATTATATTATATTATATTATATTATATTATATTATATTATATTATATTATATTATTGTAGCTGTAATTTTAATTTTAGTTTCTATTTTATTTTATTTTGTACATTCCTCTTATATTGATAATAATGTGTCCGAACTGCGACCGAACACGAGCACTGCTCATTCGTCCTCAAATATTGTTAATATTACTGTATCCTTTTTATATTGATTGTATTATTTTATTTCTCTTTCCATTCTTGTAATTATATTCTGTTTAAATAAATAAATTTAACTTGATGTTTAGAACTGTAAACTTCTATCAGTGGAAAGAGAAACGGAACATAAACCGATGATCGTAAGTGCGAACCAAATAATCGGTCTGGAATCAAATATTTCCAAAGGTCACTTCCATATTAATGTATTAAACATGGTAATGAAGTGTTCCTGCAATAAAGATTAAAAAAACCGCAACCAATTTCATAACTATATTCATTCAAGTGAAACTAAATTCTCTCTGAGACCGCAGATTAAATATTACTGTGGTTACAGAAACAATTGAAGGGTTCAGAGCCACAGTGGGCCAAGCGCCATTTATTAAAAACGGAGAAAGCTAGGGTTGAAGTTAAGTGAATGCCATAGTTTAATGAAGATTGACGTAACATTTAGTTTTAATGTGTATACTTTATATTAGTTGCTATATGTTTCCGTTGAATTATGGTAATAACTTCATCTTAACCTTTGTTTTCTACGGTTTTAGTAAATGGCGCTTGGCCCACTATGGTTCTGAACCTTTCAATTTCTCACGTCTGGAAGCGGTAACTGTCACATTTAAGAACCTTTTCATTAGCCAATTATGACTACCGTACGTGCAAATGTTAACTTTCTCCCGTCCACACTTCAGACACACATAATAATAAGAGCAAGGTTCATTGGGGCACTGAAGTGTGGCGGATTTCTACCACAAAATACTGTCTTGTCTAAGTCAGGCCTTATCAAACTCTGAAGTATATTATTTTTGAAGACAATCATTGTTTCCTGGATTTTTGGAAGAAATTCCGACGAAAAGATGCATGCATATATGTTTTAACTCAAAATAGTCATTTTTAGCCATTTTCTTCAAAATGTTTATAGTAAAATTAGTGTCATTAAAATAAATACAATACCACAGAACTTGTAAAAAATTATACGCCATCTACAAATATTTTCATGTGAAAAAATTGTCAATACAAAAATAATCCTAGGATCCTTGAAAACAAATCAATTTTTAAAACTAAGGGCCATGTTCATAGACATGCTTAGCGCTGGCTTCCGGTGGACGATCAGCGAACTAGAGTTTTTCGTATTCATAAACCAGTGTTAGCGTTATCATATGATATGAATCCTGTACAAGTAATCACTCGATAGCCGGGGCTAGTTTAGCACGCTCGTAGAGCGAGCTAGCGAAATGTCTATGAATAGCACCCTAAGTGATTAAATGATACCTTGGAATGTAGGAATGCGCTAGTAGTAAAATATTTTAATGATCTATAGCAGCGCTGGGCATAAAGGGGAAGGAAAAAGGAAAGGAGATACCCTTCCCATGTCCTTTCCGCTTCACCGTTTTAGAGACGAATACACAGTAAAGCACTGTGTATCAGTGGTGGATTTTAGGCGTCCAGCGAGATCCGAAAGCTATGATGTATGTCTTACATAACCCGTCACTCAGCAATGCTTGCCTTCAGATCTACTCGTATCGGTCCGATACATAACTGTCTCTACCGGGGAATGTGGAATATCTCAATTTAGGTATTAACGCATAGGCCTGATCTCTAGCCTCCTGCTAAATGTTTTTCTTATAACAAAAAAAAAAAAGACTTAAATTTTTCCTCCAATTGTCTCCGATTTCCACATCAGTTTCATTATGTTAATAATTTTACTACAAAATGTTTACCATTTAATAAGCTTCAATATCGTGCATGAATGAAGTGTCTAGATCAGTTTTAAGTATAATTATATTTTTTTATTTTATTGAAGCTTGAAAAATGTATAAAAATATTTTTTGAAAATAAAAAGAAAGGAAGTCAACATTACCAGGTAGTGTGCGCGCGGACTGGCCTTTATACTGGGTGTTCAGTTCAAAGTGTGTCATGGCTCGCTGTATGTCGTCATGTGGCTAGCCGATGAGCCTAGAGAATTCAATCTTCCTACATCTCCGCAAAGGCGTATTACCTATATGCAAGAGAAGTTGCCTACCAAGTACGGCTTTCATTCTGAAGAGTACTTACCGATACGTACGGTAACGCCTGTAGTGGCAGGAATGTGAACTGTTTGGAAACACGTACTGAGGTGAGTTTTTTCTTACTGTTGGGATATGGGGAGAGGGTTAAGACTATTACTTACGTACAGTATTTGTTGACATTAACTTCGACGGTCAACATGGACACGGAGCATTTGATTTGTATTGTGGAATGTTGCCGTACACAACCGATCATAACAAATACCCTGGGTATGACTTGCCCGCGCAAAACACAGTTCGAAAAAGGTTATGGTAGCACACAGACCGTACAGACCGCCATCTGTTGCTACGACATTCAAGTTATACCGTACACGTTCTTAAGTTCAGATTGAACGCCTTGATTAATAGGCAATTTCTCTGACATAAAAGCTGAAACTTGCTTCAAATCGCTGACTCACCAACAGTGACGTCATGACACACTTTGAAATTAACACCCAGTATATAACTTACTGTACATATATAGGGGAGACTATTGTACCTTTAATCACTTTTCACATTTTATTTCATTTTCTGGATTACTGTCCTCCTGTAACACTTTACAACGAAGAACTTCCCGAAGCAGACGATGTTAAATATTTAGGCATGCATTTAGATCGCCGCTTATCATGGCATGAACATATTGAAACTAAACGTAAATAATTAAATTTAAAACATCAAAAATCTATTGGTTATTGGGACCTAAATCAAATCTGTCATTAGAAAATAAACGTCTTCTTTATAAAGTCGTACTAAAACCAATCTGGACATGCGGCATCCAACTGTGGGGAACTACTAGCAACTCAAACATTGAAATACTGCAGAGGTATCAGTCCAAAACTTTACGTTCCATTGTCACTGCACCATGGTATGTACGTAATGATGTCATTCATCGTGACCTCAACATTTCAACTGTGAAAGAAGAGATCTCTAAATTCAGCAAAAAATACCTGCACCGATTAAATCAACATCCCAATCATCATGCATTAAATTTGCTGGATAATAGTCAAACAATAAGAAGACTTAAAGGACCAATGCTCTTGACCTTCCATTCATTTTAATACAGCTATTTGAAACATTGTTATTTTTCTAGATTTTGTAAAATGAATTTTTTCAAATTAAAAAATGCTTAAAATAATTATTGAAGATTCCTTTACAACTTCACACAGATATTTTCCTGTTTTACAGATCTATTAAGGATGAAAAAAATAAAATTAAGGGAAATATCGAAGTGTTCCATGGTACAACAGGTTCGTTTACCTTGGATCATACCCTCTTGTACCTTGGAACATTGGAACACGGGGAATATAGGACGAAATATACCTGTGAAAACTCATACTCCTAATAATTTAGAAAATGTATTTGCCATCATTTGCAGGTTTCTCTGATCGATATTTTATTTCCTGTAGTAGCCATAACTGCTTCAACAGCTTTCTTCAGGGCATCAGGATCAATTAGTGCCCTTTTAACTCCAGACGTACTTCGTGATATGATCTCAAAATAAAACAAAAACAATAACCGATAGCATCATATACCTTGAAACCTTTGTGTTCCACGGTACAAGAGGATGCACGTTTAAATAAATATGCCTGCCTAAAGTAGAGATGAGAATAAATCTTGGAAATTAACATATGTATTTACTCACCATATGATAGGGAACACACCATACTTAATTGATAGTTTCAAATACAATTTGGTTTCGTGTTAGAAAACATATAACAATGAACGAAATATTTACTTTTGGTAGCAAAAAATTGTTTCGTCCACAGAACTCGCATTTTGTAATAAATCAAACCGGAACTATGACCAGAGCTACCTAGCGGCTTTCTCTACAATTTACTTCAGTTTGAGTCGGCTAAGTAGCAGCAAAAAATCAGAAACAAAAAGATTATTCGAGGTACACTATGCTCAAGGTACTACAGTGTCCCCTGGAAACTGGACACATTAGGCGTTCAAATGACAAGGAAAACAAAAATTTGGTCAAAAAATGTCATTTCAAACATCTTTGCATACCTTCTTTAATAGGCAACATCATTACCACAGTAACTGTCATAAACAGCGCCTTAAAGAATTACCCTCTTAAGGACTATATTGCCGCCAACTTACATTATTAATTACTATTAACGATACCGTAGGCCTATAGCAAAAAAACGGCAATAAAGTCACTGATAACTAGGGACTGTATTTTTTGGTGAAACAGAATGGGTGATTTCGGTGTTTAACCTGCCACTATTTCTTTATGATGGCTTATATTTTCTTGACACGAGTGTCTCTCAACTTCGAGCATAGATATTATTTTCATTCTTCCTCTTTCCTCTTCCCCTCCTATGCACATCTGTGATTAAATTTCTTTCTTATGACGCAACACACAGCTCGCTCACTAGCCAAACAACCAAGGACAGGTGCCATTAACGCTGAATCGAGCTGTACTTCGTCATTTCGTTGGGTATTTCATGAAGTAATAAGTTGTAAATTAATATGTTGTAATTGATATGTTATGTTTATTATATAATATTGGTTCCCTTTTTTTCTTATTTTTGCTTACACGTATCACACAATATCACCATCGGTTCTTATCATAACATAACGTATAATTAACTGGACTATACAGTATACATGTGCTAATTCGCGCACTGTTGGTAGAGCGATTCATGCAGGGTTGCCATACGTACGACTATAGTCATACGCATACGAGTATTTTGACTAATTGTACGTGGTACGACCGCATTCTATGTCGTACGCAATTTTGTACGACTATTTTACTAAAGGGAAAAAATAATTGGGAATTTATAATGTTGGTTTATAATTTTAACATAAAATTAATGGTTAATTCGTCCCTTTTAGACAAGTTTTCTTCATTTAGTATGTCTTGGATTAATGTGAAAAAAAAATGCTTTTAAGGGGGGGGGGGGAATGCTTTGAAAATCGATCTGGTAACTATCCTTGCCATGTAAGTCATAATTTGTCATCTTGAGCTCTAGGTTTGACGTATACGGCGCAGTTATATCAAAGTAATACGAGTTTAATTTTATTAACTTCCTTATTTGTTCGATAAAGGAAATCTTTTATCGATTAAAAGTACCGCAGTTGCATTAAGAAGTCCTAACGTGCCGACATTATAGAGGTATCGGGTTTGAATCAACTGTAGATGAATTAATCTGATATAATTATCAGCCGCCGCATTTATTGATACTATTGAATAGGCCTATCTGCCGCCGCGCCGGCTAAAGATCAAATTTCTGCCGACTTTAAATATAACAAAGTTATTTCTATCCAAGCGTCATCGTGCACGCCTTACTGCGATGACAGTGTTGGTGATGAAGAAATGGGTGGTTATTTGTTTCAATGCTGAATGTCATTGTGGATGTGAACATTAATTAGTATTTTTAACTGGAACTAAAATTTATTCGTAGACATATATTATACAGTATAGGCTATATATAGTCTACATATTTTGCGATGACATGAAGGTGATAATGCCAGCGAAATGACCCCAGCGCCGAAAGTTACCCATCATTTGCTCTTCATGGGTTGAGGCAAAACCCGTAAACAATCTCAACTAGATAACTCGTCTCATCCAACATTTGATTTTACTACACGGCGGTAGACTAGAAATATATTAGGAAGTTGCGAAATATACGACAATTTTATGCTGAAGTACGACATTTTCATAAGTTAATACGACGGTTTCGATTCCTTCATCTGGCAACCCTGGATTCATGCTCAACCTCCACAGAAATGCTCTTGTATTGTCTTGTTTGTTGACGACTTTTCTCGTGTGATTCATAGTTTCATATCTATTCAAGTCTAAGGCATAGTGACTATGGAGCAATGGTTGAATAAAAATAATGGAAAAGAAGTTACTCAATTCTTTCCCCGTAGCTTACTCATTCATTTCATTCATTCATTCATTTATTTTATTCCATAGATCTTACATGAGCAATGAAGCTTTAAGATGTGGAACAAGTCAAAATCTTACAATATTACAATTACAATTTTTACAAACTTTTACAGTTTTACAATTTAGTAATTTTCTATAATTTTTACAATTTTGTGCAATTTTTTACAATATTTTGGCGAGATGTAGTGAGATGAGGTGAGGTGAGGTCCGAGGATTCGCCAAAATATTACCCGGCATTTGCCTTTTGGTTGGGGAAACCTCGGAAAAACCCAACCAGGTAATCAAATCAAAGGGGGGTAATCAAATCAAAGGGGTTGATGCCGAGGACTCGCCATAGACCATCCGGCTTCAGTCCCACGGCTGTGGAAAACCTCGGAAGAAACCAAAGACCAAAGGGGGATCCAACCCAAACCCGAACACAGCTCCGGATCAGCAGCCAAGCGAGTCTACCGACTGAGCTACATCGATGGCTCTACTAAAAGTATACAATACATAGCTAATCAGATTATTAAATTTACAAACGCAAACGATCATTCATAAGTTGAGCTATAATATGAATAATACAAAACAAGTAAGTTAATTAAATTTAAGGCATAAACAATTCAATCAGTTGTGATATACAGAAATTGATAATAGCCTACTTGCTATAAAACATCTCAAAGCAACAGAACATCATGACTTAACCCAGCTTTCAATTGCTCAGAGACATTACAACATACTAAGCGATGATTTGTACGTTTCTTCTTCATCATTTCAGAGGAATGCTGAGTATTGTACAATCCGCATCCGCTTCTATGTGTTGTACGATAATTTGCTTACATAAGATACATTACACCTGACCTTGATGTTTGATGAAATAACCTGAGTACAGTATGAACAAATTCGAATCACTCATGCCGCATATACAACATCGCTCAACTGCAAATTGAAAACATATTATCAAAATATGTTTCGGAAAATGATGACAAATGAAAATAAAATAGTTGTACGTGAAATATCATTCACGCAACGGGAATTGACAGGAATTTCCGTCAAACGAATTGCACAAACGGACTGGAATAAAATTTATAACTGGGCGTTAATGCATAGGATGAAAATAAATGGTTCTAAAAGTAAATCTATAACATTTTGTGAAACCTGAGAGGAAACTAGTCTAAATTACTAATTCAGTGGTGTTGTAATTCCGCAAGAACAATGTTGTAAAAGGAATGTATTTAAACTCCAAACTTTCTTGGGGAGAGCATGTTGACAATGTTACGGATAAAGCATGGAGGGCACTTCACTTCATTATGAGAATCTTGAAAAAGGCTAGCCCCAAATCGAGGGAAATATTATATCTAACCTTAGTGCGACCGTTAATGGAATACGGAACTACATGTTGGGATCCCTAGTCTAAGGAAACCGTTCTATCTTCGCCTGTGGATTGGACTGTCACCTTTTAGTATCAAATCGTCGTCAGACAGTGGTTAAAAAAGCTGAAAGGGTTAAAAGCCGCAAGGGTTTCCTTCAAAATGCAATAACGCTTCCGTGAAGTAACAGAGACTTTAATTATTCCCGCGTTACACTCTTACGAGCCTGTCTGAACAAGCCGGTGGGTATTTTATTCACCATATAATAAATGATTCACAGGAAACTTACGCGAACTTGTCCTGGATCCTCAAGTGCTGTGCATAAATGAAACGTCTAGACGCCAGAATCTGGGTCCATGATTAAGCTGCAAGTATACGACATTGCGGCACTTGCCTCAACACTTCAGCACGCCCTGACATTTACAGCTGCTCAGGTCAGATGTGAATACTTATTAGAGGTTTTCAAAAAGTGGATGACGTGTTACTATAAGAAACTTGGCCATTACGAAAGAATTGTAAAAAGTAAAATTATTAATGGCAGAACAATATCACAAAAAATCGCATTATAAACAGCAAATAATTAAGTAGTCGCATCATAGAGGAGGTAGTAATTTTTGTACATTTTCAAATCCAATCGTTTTTCATTTAGAGTAGTTAGCAATTTCTCACCAAAGATTGTGGTTCTAGACTAGACCGCAAGTTCAGATCGCAACTACACCAGATCAAACTTGCACTCTTAAGGGTACTGAGTAGTCCTGTTAACAGTATTTTTGTATATACTTTTTTATTTTATTGGGTTATTTTACGACGCTGTATCAACATCTTAGCGTTTGAATGATATGAAGGTGATAATGCCGGTGAAATGAGTTCGGGGTCCAGCACCGAACGTTAACCAGCATTTGCTCGTATTGGGTTGAGGGAAAACCCCGGAAAAAACCTCAACCAGGTAACTTTCCCCGACCGGGATTCAAACCCGGGCCACCTGGTTTCGCGGCCAGACGCGCTGACCGTTACTCCACAGGTGTGGACTTTTCGCATATAAATATGAATATACAAACTATTTTTTTCTCTGTTCATATCAAACGCAGACTAATGTCCTTTGCACCGTGTGATAAACAGTTGGTGACCTGGTCACAGAATAGTACATTATGCAACGAGCCTATAATGGTAGTAATTAAGACGCGAGTATGTTTGTTTATGAAACGAGCACGAGTTTCATAATTTTCATACGAGCGTCTTAATTACCATTATAGGCAACTTTCATACGACTTTTTATGCTCGACCATATTTCTAACTTGAAATTATTCATAAGTATTCATGTTATGGTTATGTAAGTGAGGAGCGGAACTGACCTTCTAAATTGTGAGATTTGCGCAGACGCGAAAGTATTGATTTTTTCCGAGGAACGAATGTCATTGATCTTGATATAATCTAAAGAATAACATGGACATTAGTCTTGATATAACCTGGAAATTGATTTAGAATTCAAATACGAGATGACAAATTGAATTTATATGAATATTATTTACAATTAACGCTAATTATTATAGTAACAGAACATAACCTTCTGCGACAGTATTGGATTTCCAGCCTCCGTGACTTTTCGGTAGTTGTCTTTCGATTGCATATCCGAGAATAATCGATACTTGCTCTTTTATAATGCTACAATGGTGATTTCTCATTGGCTGAACAACTGAACTATAATGAATAGGTGTACTTTAATGAGGTGCATTAAAGGGCCACTACCAGGTGTATAATTACTACATTTCGGCATGGTCGAGCATAAACAAATTATCTTCATTGTTTTAATGCAGGAGTGGCAGAAAAAAAGAGCACTGAAAAAAATTATTGCTCTAAATTCAGGAACTATTTACTCAGAAACGATTTAAGATAAAGGGCTGAAAGTGTGTATGTTAAGGTAAACTATACAGTTCTTCAAAATGAATGGACTACTATTTTAAAATATCTCATTTAAGTAGTGAAAATGTGGAGAGACCCGTCATATTTTATAGGACAAAATGAACGTATGTGGATTTGTTACATTGTGCTTGTGTAACTGAAAAAAGTACAGTGGAAGCTCTCAAGTTCGACATCCTATAGTTCGACTGCTTACGTAGGAGAATTAGACACGCCCCTATACGGGCACTAAGAAATGGGTTTTCCATTTGAATGTGAATTGGTTCTATGTCTTGTAGTGATGCTTTTGTTAAAGGAAAACAGAATATTTTATTGATTAGGACATCCATATTGATCGCTGATTTTAAATTAAAGAACTCTTCTTTTTCTATTTGAGAACTGTGCCGTTTGTGAGACGGAACTGTCAAAACCCACTCTGGTACTAGAAGCGCATACACAAATCTCGGGGCGGACAGAAAATGCAACTACAGTACTGTATTCGTTGATGGATAACCAATAAGAATTTGTATTCATTTCACCTGCCACACCCACTACCCTTATTGGACAGAACTTTCAATTCTGTTCTGTCGAACTTAGGAGAGTCCAATGTACTACAGTATTTTTATTTCACTCATTTTATTAACTAATATGTTTCTGATATAGGGGTTAAGTTTGAAAAGTGACAATAGATGGTAGTAGTAGTAGTAGTAGTAGTAGTAGTAGTAGTAGTAGTAGTAGTAGTAGTAGTATAATAATAATAATAATAATAATAATAATAATAAATAATAATAATAAAATTTATGGAATGACAGCCTATGAATCGGGTGCCATTACAGAAATTTGCTGTAACATTGTATCTGTCAATTGAATTTTTATATTAAAATTTATTCTCCCAAAAAAGAACCGAAGCAGTGCGTGTTCCTTATCTGTGGTCTAAAGCATAGCGCCTCAGAACACGCGGCTACAACGCGAGACGATTGGCCTGCTAAAATGAACACTCATGCAGAAAATATTAGAGATAATTACAGAATAAGAACAGTTCACTACTCCTTACGCAACACTGCCTCAATGAGACATTAATGAACGAAATGGTAACAAAAACGAGGCAGTGAAATAATCTAACGGCTACAATGACATCCACAATGAGATTAATTGTGGATCGTGAAACTCCAGTCACGATGTGACTTTCTCATTTCCCAGAAAGGCTTGCTCTCCTGAAAAAGTGCCGGTAATTATTCCACTTAACAGCAATATAAATAGCGTACTATCTGCTACACACTGTGTTGCCACTATAGTGATCGTATTTAGGCATTGGCTTGGCTTCGTTTCACGAGGGCTGGACCCTATATGTGCGATGACTGTCTAGTCCGACAGGTGGCCTGGACGGAATTCGTGAATCCGATGTTGATAGGTTGGTCATCCTGCCTCAGCTCTGATAGACCAGGTCCCTCCACACACGAGTAGCCTGATAAGCTCCATGCGGTTCCGGTAAATTGCGTCCCCTAACCCGTTTTCCCCGTAAATTGCGGCCCACCACCTGGAGAGTGGTAAATACATTGAATTGTAATACGTACGTTGTGGCTCACGCTATGTCTTGATCCTGGCAACATTTTCCTTCCCATTTTTTCAGACTTACTATTGTCTACGTATGCGTAGGTATGGTTAAAAATGTGCTATGTGTATTCTTCTCGTCAATAAGCTAAAAAATTAGATCTTCTCGTCAGCAAGATGAAATATTAAGATTTTCATTTCAGTAAATCATTAAATAATATGTTCCTTCATATCACCTCTGATTGAGGTTCTGGCTGATATGTACAGTAGTGGCAAAAAAAAAACCGGACCGACCCGTGTAGCTGATTTCAGAGTCACAGATTCAAAACACATCCATCTTGTATAATTAATTGTAACAATGAAATTTATTGCATTTGTTCGATTCTTACCGTCATTTGTTTCCTTCAGTGCCTCAAACTTACAGACGAAAAGACTCAGAGTTTTATTTTCATCTGGCATCAATATTACGTTTCTACCTCTATTCGGCAAAGATAACTGCGTATTTTTACATTAAATAGCAGTACATACCTCTAGCTTCACTATCCATATTGAAATTACCACAGTTTGACACAATACATAACACAGGATTTTTTTGTATTAGCTACAAGTGTCGGTTCGGTTTTCTTTTTTGCCACTACTGTACATCTATTATCAAGCAGTACATCTCATTTGACGATATGTGTCAAAGGAAGAACAATTGCTTGTATGAATCTGAAGTATGACTAGTGTAATATGTAGCTAGTCAGCGATGTATGTAATGGATAGGGAAAGGAACTGGTCACCCTACCTTATCACCAGGCTTCGAGACTTTGGACCCGATACAATAAGTTTACTGTGCATGCACTATAGGTTGTTGACTCGCTGCAGGTAGATAGAGATGTGTTGAGGTAACAATGTTGCTGTTTAGAGTAGAGTTCGGTAGTATGGGGAAACACACATATGTACATTTTGAAAGTAAATATACATTGCACAATGATAATGTCAAAAGAATGTGAAAAGCATTTATTCTTCTGTCTTTTATAAGCATTTCTGTTTAATTATACACGGTGTTAATGGTGGAAATAAACATGTAGCAATTTTAATTTTTTCATTTATCCTATTGGTCATCTTTAGGCAGTGCAGTTACAGTACCGAAGTGCAATGTACTACAAGATACATTCTCAGTGTCTCAAACTTAAATCTTTTTCGGTTATCTGCCAAACACAGTTTGTAGTGTAGAAAGCTGCGCTCTACGTCGCATGACGTGATAGGAGCAAAACGAAAAAACCTAACATCATTGCAGTCTCTAAGAGACAGTCCTTTATTCTCGGTGACTCTATGTCCACTAATTTGCTGTTTATGTTGCACAATGTTCCATATCCGTTATTTTTACATGAAATTGATTTCCACTTCTGTTTTACTCGTTCAGTAACCGGTGTACTTGGTGTCTCATTAATTCTCTGCATCATTTTCTAAATTACTTTGCGGGCTTCCGGCATCTTTTGCTCTGACTTTTCTAACCGTGTAATAGTTTCAGACATAGTTTGTATAAAAACCAAATTATTCGTCAGAACCTTCAAATCCAGAACGTTTTTCTTTGCTTATTTGTTGCCATTCATTCTACAGTACCCCCACCCACTGTACGCTTTACCACTATACTCAGTACGCCGTTATGCGGATTTCCCACTGAACTGCTCTATCGGTCCGAGGTCTTGAAGCCTGCTTATCACCTGGCCTAGCTGTCGCATAAGTGGTGCCTTCTTGGTATCAGTTATGACATTAACACCTGTCTTGGGACAGTTGACTAAACAACATATCACCAGGCTTAGATCCGAAACAACTTAAGAATGAAGTGAAGTTACAGTGCAGCGGAGTACAGATGGAGTGAGGCGGCGCGTTAAGTTTTGTTTACCTGTGCGTTAGTGTACAACCCGGTTCGTGATCAGAGATACACTATTCATCCAGCTCTCCCCATGAAAGGAACTCAGACCATCACAGTGCATTTTCAATTCATAGTGAACAGTTTTAACGAACTAGTTGCAAGTATGTACAGCTATCAAAAAGAAAAAGTGGCCGTTCTCTAAATACTAAGTTCCCTTCGGGTATCTCCGCTACAATTCGGAGACAGGCGATGTTACATGTTGTTGGACCACGATGCCTGCTATATACAGATATAATTAAAGTATTATATGTCTTACACTTATAGCGTAATGGTAGCGTTGCGGGCTGCTATTCGTGAGGTCGTGCGTTCGAATACCACCGAGTGCTGTTTATATTATTTTCTTTTATGATAGAGAGAAAATATATTTGCTGCTGTCTCTTTTATGACTGTTTTAGTAGGCCTAATTAACATCAGGTTCATGAATGCATTATGACATGGCTTTATCATTATTTATTATGACATTATGGCTGCAAATAGAAAAAAAAAAAAAAAAAAAAAAGAAAGAAAAATTTTATACTCAACAAAAATATCTTTCGTGGCATAGACAAAACAAGCATACTGGCGTTTGCCCTATTAAACGTTAAAAAACTAAACCAAAAGCCATGATTCATATTTAGTCCATCTTCCTCCAATCTCGACTACATTTTGCAGTCGAGTGGACATGTCCTGGATGAGCTTCCACAAGTCATTAGGACGTCTTGGAGACTAGATTGGGCCAATTTTTCCGCATATTATTATGCTTTTTTTTTTACTTGTGCCCCCGTGGCTCACTTGAAGCAACGTCTGAATTTACATGTCAACGTCTCAGGCTCAAATCCTCGTCGTTCTTTTTCATTTTATTATGTTACAGGATAGTATAATGTAATACTATAAGAGGAAAAAATTAACACTAGTATTATGCAACTGTATTTTTCAAATCTAACATTAAATTTGTATTACCTATATCGCTAAAGAACAATAACAGAATGTAAATGGCAACTTGAATATTATTTATTTCGCTAAAATCGATAACAGAATACAAATGATAACTTGAATATTATTTATATCATTAAATAACAATATAGAATATAAATGATAACTTGAATATTACCTATAAGGCTAAAGAACTATAACAGAATATAAATGATAACTTGAATAATATTTATATCGCTAAAGAACGATAACAGAATATAAATGATAACTTGAATATTATTTATATCGCTAAAGAACTATAACAAAATATAAAATAATAATAACTTGAATATTATTTATATCGCTAAATAACGATAACAGAATATGAATGATAAATTGAATATTATTTATAACGCTAAATCACTAGGCCTGTAACAGAATATAAATGACAACTTGAATATTATTTACTGTATAACGTTAAAGCACTATAACAGAATATAAATGATAACTTGAGTATTATTTATAACACTAAAGCACTATAACAGAATACAAATGATAACTTGAATATTATTTATATCGCTAAAGAAAGATAGAATACAAATGATAACTTGAATATTATTTACATCGCTAAAGAACGATAACAGAATACAAATGATAACTTGAATATTATTTATAACGCCAAAGAACTATGTATGCATGCATGCATGTATTCACACTGCAAATGGGTAAATACTCGGTAGCAGTGGTAACTAATTACACTCAATAATCACAATTAATAATAATTCATAACATTAATAATAAAATAATAGCTATATATAATAATATTAATAAGGAGCATCCTAAATTAAATGAATCACTTAATATAACATAATTAAAGTAAATCTAATTTATATCTTAACTCTAAGTTCGAACTTAAAGCCACGAGTATATATGATATGTCTATAACAGAATATAAATAACTTGAATACTATTTACATCGCTAAAGAACGATAACAGAATATAAATGGTAACTTGAATATTATTTATATCGCTAAAGAACGATAGCAGAATACAAATGATAACTTGAATATTATTTATATCGTTGAAGAATAACAAAATAAAATGATAACTTGAACAAGGCTCGAACTCACAACCTTCGAGGAATCTACCGCTACTCTACGAGACGCAGATATCGAACGACTCCATAGTTCCGAAACTGCTTCTACAAGCGCGAGCATCGTCTAACATCATCGTGACCCGAAGTGGACTTAGAAAATTTCGCTATTCACGACTGCGGCCACTATTTTTTTTTTGACAACTGTACATGGTTGTTTATTGTAACGTTAACGCTT
This sequence comes from Periplaneta americana, assembly GCA_025594305.2. Taxonomy (NCBI): domain Eukaryota; kingdom Metazoa; phylum Arthropoda; class Insecta; order Blattodea; family Blattidae; genus Periplaneta; species Periplaneta americana. Next base: position 126,302,430 of record JAJSOF020000011.1, on the reverse strand, counting down.
TCAACGTTGCCGCGGTATGTATCCTACTTCATTTTCCACCGTCATTAGATTGTACTATTAACAGTAGAATATAACGCAGCACATTGACATCGTTGTTTACATTCACAGTATGTCTGTCTACTATGTTCAAGGAACTCTATAGTCAAGTTGTGCTAAATTGTTCCGGATCCTAAGCCTGCGTATCACTTTTGAAGGGGTAGAATCAAGGACTTCAAGCCTAGTGCAGGTTTTTGTCTGGTACTTAATATGCATGGTAGGCCTACTTAAAAATTCTTACTTCTCGCTTACTTTTCTTCTGTTCTTCGATGGCAAGCTCCGCAAAAGTAGGCCTGTGTGTCACATTGAACTTCTTTTAAGACTTCTATCAGAAGATATATATTGGGGTGAGGAGATGAAAGTGTCCTGTTTACTTTTGAATGGAATCCTTCGCAATAGTTCGTAGTCCTTGATAATGATGACGTAAATTCGGCCAATTAGTGCCAAATTCATTCTCTACATTCCATATTTCACAGAGTATGGGAGGAAGGAAATATTAAAATTTTAAGAGAGGAAAATGAAAGAACGTAATTCTAAGAAATTCAAAGAACGAAGGAAAACCAACATTGGATATAGACAGGTGTATAAAAAGTTTCTAGGCCTATAGGTGAACATCTGCTGAATATGATCATTAAAATAAAATGCTCTATCAGGATAAAATTGCCAAATATGCTCTAACAAAGTACCTTAATTATTATTATTATCTTTTTTTTCATAAAATGGATTCCTGCATACTTTAGCAATTCATTGACCTGATACAAAAATAAAATATGCTAAATCATGAAAATCCTAGCCCTAGTAATAAGAGACAAAAGAATCACAAGAACTCCACTCATAGTTGGGTTCTGGCGTCTTGTCAGCCCATTTGAGTTGTGTGGATAAAAAGGGAAGAATTGTGACGGTGTCGTGTATAGTTCCTGGGGTAGCTCAGTTGGTAGAGCATTCGTGCGCTGAGCGAAGCGTCAGATTGTTCTGGTGAGGGGTTGTTGATAGTTATTATGGCATCCCACACTTCCTAGATTGCGCATCGACCTATACAATGTAGCGCTAAGCAGAATTGTGTACAAAAAAACTTTAATATGGAAACACAGCGTTTCTCGTCACATGTCCATATAACATTTTAATCTTCTATATGTCAGGAATACTTTCTTAATGCTTTCACATACATATTTTATTACACAATGTATAAAATGGCTGGTATCAGAAGGGCTAAAACATATATTGTTCTAAGAGAATTATTGAGTACTAGCTGTACCCGTTAGAAATAAATATAAAATAATTACATAATTAAAATAGGACATTTGATCCAGGGAACATTCGTGTTTGATAGAAGGATATATCGTTTATTATGTTACTTAATTTAAATTGTATTAAAAAAATTAAAATGCGATCATTTTGATCCAGAGACCACTCATTCGGTCATAAAAATTATTTTAGTAAAATACAGGAAACGAATTTACAGAATAGCCTATCAAGTTTTCTGTGCATAAAAAGCTATTTTAATCTTACCTGTCCTCGATTCACTCAGAATTTACTGTAATAACATTATAGCATTATGTCCATCTAGAGAAGCTACACTTTTCAATGGTGAATTAATAATTAATTAATTATACAAATCGGTTAATTTAGCTTCCGATATTACTTCATACAAACACAGAAACATTCTTTATAGGCTATGTTTCATAGCTTTCGATTGTTGTTGTCCAAGGCCCCTTATAGACGAAGTCATTTATTTTTTATTTCATTACACCGCCTTAGATGGTGTTGTTATTGTAATTTTGAAACTCATTTATCCCATTAAATATCGGTCCTATCAAAATTTTGCATAGAATAAAACTTATCGGAAATTATTTTTAAAGAAACTTTTGTTATGCAATATTTTTCATTAAAATTAATAATAAGGGAGATATTTCGATTTATTTAATTCAAGCCCCCTTATAACCCTCCTTTTAAATAAAATATTTTGAATGCCATACAGCCTAAATTCTAAGTTACAACGAACTTCATTTATATTCCAATTTTCATATAAATCGGTTCAGCCATTATCGCGTGAAAAGGTAACAAACATCCAGACAGGCAGACAGACAGACAGACATACAAACAAAAATTTCAAAAAAGCGATTTTCGGTTTCAGGGCTGTTAATTATATATGTTAGGACCAATTATATTTGAAAAATCGAAAATTACCAGAAAAATTTCGGCTACAGATTTATTATTAGTATAGATGATTTAAAGAAGACGCACAGAATAGGAAACCGTCACAACGGGGACGGTACTGGAAGATTTGCCTTAAAGGAAATTCTGACGATCACAAGATGGGAAGGCAGTGGACTATAAGCCGAGCTCGAAGAACACGGACGACAATCTGAGAACAGAGCCAGCACTGCCTTAGGCTCGATTTGCGCGCCCAGGCAGCTCCAAACTCATTTCCGTTACTGTTTCCGGGAAGACAACCCCACGGGGCAAATTATCCCATCAGTTCTGCGACATTTCAGAAGAAAATGGAGTCCTGGAGACCTAGCTTCCACTAGTCTTCGTTCCTCCCTTCCATCTCACTCTGAGCAGCATTTTACTAGAGTGTTCCATAAATCCCAAATGCAATTAGTATTATGAGAACGTAGGCAGATGTTCTTTATTTAATGACCCTTTCAACCTTTGAACGATGTCATACGAGGCTATAATAGCGCCTAGGTAAAATGGAAATGCCAAACGAAAACCTGAGTCCCATGCATCTACAGCAATTGTAATTATTCTAATGACCGTTCCGTGAGTACGACTGCTCTATTATCTAGCATATTGTCAGCCACAAACAAATTATATCAACCAGTTAAGAAGATCAGACTCCATTGAAGGGTTCACAGGCAACATAAAGTGTAGAAACTAGCGAAACGGTCATAAATATGTAGTGTGTATGTGATGGTGGTGGTGGTGGTGGTGGTGGTGATGGTGATTCCTCGTACGATAAACGCGAGGGATGCACAAGGTTTTAGTTACAACATTTATGGCGGAGCATTAATTGAAATTATATTTTCCAAAAACACACAAAACAAAAGAACACAAATTGCATAACGTTATTATATACACATTTTAACAAACAAGCAATAACATTGTAACGTTGAAATAATTCAATATAACAAATCAAATTTTGCTGCTTATATGATGTTGCTTTCAAGCAGCATTTTTACGGTCATGAATAATTTCATTTTCTCTATGACTAACATAATATCACCGTCTTCTATGGCCGAATTAACAAAACTACAATATACTTATCTGAAGTGACAACACTATTTCCTAAAGATAATTATCCCTTCTCAAAGTTCAGTTTATTCAGATACAGTTCAGACCAATATACTGTAGTTTTGTTAATTCGGCCACAGAAGACGATGATATTATGTTAGTCATACAGAAAATGAAATTAATGACCGTAAAAAATGCTGCTTGAAAGCAACATCATGTAAGTAGCAAAATTTGATTTGTTATATTGAATTATTTCAACGTTACAATTGCTTGTTTGCTTGTTAAAATGTGTATATGATAACGTTATGCAATTTGTGTGTTTTTGGAAAATATAATTTCAATTAATGCTCCGCCATAAATGTTGTAACTAAAACCTTGTGCATCCCTCGTGTTTATCGTACGGCTCGTCCTCCCCCACTGTGCCTAAACGAGACGCTCTACTGTATCATAAAGTTGGACCTTGTGACCCGGTCTGACCACAAGTAATACAGAAGTATCTACGGAGAATATAATTTTTTGTACCTTGTAGGCTGTATTTGACAATTAACTGAGAAAGAAATTCTATCCCTGTTCATTCTCGGTACATGCTGGATCCAGTTATTACGTTATTTATACTTTTTTTTTCAATGTAGTCCAGTTTTTAGTTCTCTATAGACGTCTTCATTGTGTTTGTGACCCTGCGTATATAGGCTTATGAATTATTTTCGTACCTATGTATGTATTTAACCCGTCGTTTCCACGCCGGAACATAGGTATCCTTGACGGAGGTTTCAGTACCTACAGGGAACTTAGTTATACTTATTTGCTGACAGAGGCAGAGAGACAAAGGGTAAGCTCATCGCCTCAAAAGCCACCTAGAGTGCACCTAAGGTATTGCTAGGACGTGAGAGAAGAGAAATTTGGTACAAAGTCTCTGATATAGGATCATTTACATTATTTATTCATAATATTAAGCTGTTTTACTAGTCAGCGATGTATGCAATGGAATGGCGAAAGGAACTGGCCATCCTACTCCATTAACTCCTGGCTTAGTTGTCTCACGAGCGATGCCTTATTGGTGTCACTTATGAGCAGGGCCGGGTATTTATGGAGATAGCGAAAAATCACGACATAATAGATATACAATAGATTTTTACTAATATTTACGAATTAAGTAATTCTGATTAATAATACGCGGATAAAACAATCCCGACAAATCGCGAAATAGAGTTCTAATAGCGAAATATGAACGCATTCGCTAATTATTACTATTGCGTCGTTTTATAGCGAATTTCATATTCTCATTTTTTTTTCGTTTTTTTTTCCACTTGAATTTGTTATATATCCAAGTAAGCTACATTACACGATATTCCAGGTGTTCTGATTACATTAGTGAACTAGTAGACGGAGAATTCAACATTTCACTAATAATTTGAAAGTGTTAATTTGAGGACTGCAAGTTTTTTTTTTTTTTTTCGTTTTTAATGAATGTGTGTTAAATATAGTCTCAATCTAACAAATATTATCTTCTATTGGCCATACCGCACCTTTACCAGAATCCGACGTACCTTTATTAATGTTAATTATTTGGAAAGTAATATTCATACTGAGTTAATACTCCAATTCCAAAATAATCGTATTTTCCAAAATTTCCATTAATCTCCGCCAAGAGTACAAATCAATCTCCAACAATCTCCGCCGACATCAATATTAAAAAACACAAATGATAAAATTAATCTCCATAAATACCTGCCACTGCTTATGAGATTTAAACCTGTCTTCGGACAAGTGACTAAATAACAAAAATTGGACTATATTCGTGTAAATTAGGTGTATACATTTGTGTGTTTGTACATATATGTTCGCTTCGGGTCTAGTGGATATACTGGTCATTCGATCCAAGGGTCTCGGTTTCAAGCCCGTCGAGGGCAATGGATTCAGTACAGCAGTAAATTCTTATCATCGCTTGCACAGGGAGAGAACTAAAACTGAAAGTCTTATCTCAGAGAATTACAGCACATAAGGGAACACTGTTCCTGACAGACGACTACAGGTAAAATCTATAAGCCTATTATTCTCCCATGTCAGTAATTCTAGGACCACAATAAGCTCGTTCCCCAAGTGTGCGTAAGCTTTTACTGCCCTGTACAGTGGACGCAAAACATCTCTGAGCCTGGCCTAGACCTTAAAGAAAGGAAGGTTCACCGCTGTGGAGTAACTGTCTGACAGTCAAACGAGTGGGCCCGGCTTCAAATCCATGTTGGGACAAGTTATCTATAATCTTTTCGCTGTAAGAAAAATCCTAATGTAAACAATAGCACGTGACTGAAGTGAGGCTTCATTGGCCGCTCTTTGGCGCCATAGATTCTCGGTACATGTTCTCGACTACAGTTATACATTCTGTTTCATGTTAAACATTTCCCGTTACTCGTCAAGCAGACCTAACCTCACTACTATGCATTCGTTTGCTTTATAATTACTGTCATTAAATTATTTTAAACTTAGGTGTAAGGTTAATCGCTGCCAGACAAAGGAGTTATTCCTTCCAATCCGAGTCGTCAGAACTATCGTCGGCAGGATTTATGACGAGACGATCCACAACAGCGTCAGTAAACCCTTTCAGCTAGAAAGTTGGATTCAACTCACGTAACGTATTATATACATTTAAGACTATTTGTTTTTCTCCGCTTTTGAGAGGGTTTCCACTCTTATGTTTAATAACCACACACACCGACAATGCAGAAGCCATACTTCAGTACCACGTGCTTACGTGAACAACTACGAGCTCAAGTGACGCCAGCTTGTTACAGGAACAGACTACCTCGGTATTACTGTTGGTATTCATCCGCGTTCATTCAAATATAAATGTAGCTTTTCTTTTACATAGCGCTTTACATATGAGCGAAGTTATATGTTTCATCGTATTTAAGAACTAAAATTCAATTTTTTATTTTCAAATAATACAAGATTATGGTTTCCAAATACGAACTATATTTTCCTGCGTCATGTGAGTGTTTCGACTGGGAGCCAATCATGGGTATAACAGCAACGTGCTTATGTTTACATTAGGATTTTTCTTACAGCGAAAACAGTATAGTTGAGGTTTCTTCCAGAGGTTTCTCTCAACCCATTAAGAGCAAATGCTGGGTAATTTTCGGCACTGAACCATGGACTCATTTCGCTGGCATTATAACCTTCATCTCACTCAGACGCTAGATAACCATAGCAGTTGATAAAGCGTCGTAAAATAACCCTATTAAAAAAGAAAAAGGAGGACGAGATAAAAAGAAACAAATAATGATTTAGTGCGGATTGTTACGCGTGTATGTTAAAACTGAAAACATCGACTACTCATCGCTGTATAATTATGTTGCTCTATTACAATGAAATAATTGAGTGTGACAGGGCCGGTGAGTGGATGTTTTTAATTTCAGCAGTGTGGAGGATATATTTTCATTCCAATAATGTCCCTTATGTCCCTTCCTCCCGTAAGTCTGCTTCCAGGACTACAAATCGCTATCACTGCCAGGCTCGGAGATATTCTATGATCACTGTATATCTGTTTGTAGCATGTGGAGGAGTATACCAGGTGAACGGTTTTATCGCGTAATTAATTTTTGTAGACAATTTCTTTAGAAAAGAGCAACAAAAAGTCAAGAACAATTTTCCTGTGTTTTGGAAAGTTTTCCACAAAAAAGTGCAATTTTAAACACGTGAATTGTTTCCTCGTGCTACGTAGTCGAATCCACAATAGTCGATCTGCGGGCCTTTCCTCCACTACCTTTTGTCCACAGTTTGTTTCGTCCACTCACTTTCGTCCACGTTCTCTTGTCCACATTGGTCCATATAATTTACGTCCATCCATACATTTTGTCCACACCTTTTATGTCCATAATCTTTCCTCCAACTTAGAATACATTACACCTACAATTACAATAGAAAGTACTGTCATCATTGTCGTCTGTTTCTTAGATACGTTTCATTTTTCTTTGCATATTAGAAAGTATGAATATAGTACACCTGCTGTATATGATTTCCATTTCGGATATTAAAAATTATGGCAGAGGTTGTATATAGGCCTACACGCCGGAGGTAACCAATGTTACATTATAATGGTTACTGCTATCACTTCCACTCAATCAGCGAAGGTGAAAGAAGAAGATATTGGAGATGTGAGGATCGACAGAATTCTAATGCAAGATGCATTAGACTGACTTAGATGACATCGATATATATAAAGATGGCACTGCAAAACATCAACATAATGCAGATGTGGAGGGCGAACTTAGGAAAGTTATGAATGACTTTAACCCTGCTGAAGTTCTTCAGGAGGAATAAAATGAGAATTGATGACTAATCATGTTTATACTACAAACAGCACATATAAATTTAAATAAATTACATTTTCACCAAATGAAATATGTTTCATGCCATCTATTTTTTGCCACAGTGGACGAAATAATCAGTGGACAAAAACTTAATGGACGAAGCATGAAAATAGACTAAATGGTCAGTGGACAAAACGTAATGGACGAAGCATGAAAATGGACTAAATGGTCAGTGAACAAAACTTAATGGACGAAGCATGAAAATGGACTAAATGGTCAGTGGACAAAACTTAATGGACGAAGCATGAAAATGGACTAAATGGTCAGTGGACAAAACTTAATGGACGAAGCATGAAAATGGACTAAATGGTCAGTGGACAAAACGTAATGGACGAAGCATGAAAATGGACTAAATGGTCAGTGGACAAAACTTAATGGACGAAGCATGAAAATGGACTACATGACCAGTGGACAAAACTTAATGTACGTATCATGAAATGGACAAATGTGTCAGTGGACAAAAAAAAAGTGGACGAAACGTAGTGGACCAAAGGCCCTATAACGCAATAGTCTGTTATGTTCCGGTGAACAACCCCTTCACTGAACGTGTTTTGACAAGGGAGTGGGAAGAAAATTGTCATGTAGATTGCTTTCTATGTCATAGGAAAAAATGCAAAGTCGTAACAAAGAATACAAATGGTGTGCTGTTTAAATTTTCTGTTTAAACGTCTAGAAAAGCTGCAAGCAGTATTTTGCTTCAAGCAAAAATTAGAAATAGTTGTCTACAACTTCAATTCTTAAAGTAGTCAAAAGCTGAACTTACATAAGAGAAGACAACTTTCCAGAACTTTAAACGTCATTCCTTGTTTACATTTTTGTTCTCTCCTGTCGCATTAACGTGCACGCTAGCTGTAGTAGGCCTACGTACCTGTTGACTGCAGACAGTAACTTCTTTTCTTGTATTTACAGTTACTGTTCTTACGCCTTGAAAGTTACAATTCCCACACAGAAACTTGTTGCTAGGGAAACCGTTCTTCATAACATAAAACTATAGGCCTACTGCAATAGACCCAGTGCACTTATTGGTACATAGTTACCATTACAGTTCAGTTTTGAGAAGGCTTTGGAATAATCTATATATATAATTTGAACTGGTAATGGAAATTACGGGAAAACGGCTGAACGGATTTTAATGAGTGACCCCTCATTTTCATGCCTGGCATCCAAAGTTTTTCGGAAAAGTAGTAGTTTTCACTGAAATGTCAATTTTCCTACATAATTTTTCTATTTTCCAAAATCAATCTGTTGTCAGTTTTGAGAACTAATGTTATTGAATCACGGCCGACTTGATTGAATTTCAGATCAAAACACACACTACAATAAACAATAGGCTATTACACGAAGGTCATGGCCTGCAGGATTGCCGACATATTTAGAGCTCAATTCAATTTGCTATTAAAAACTGATTCTGCAGTGTATAATTTTCTGAGTACAGCTGTGTACTGGATATTCAAATCTACGAAACTTGAGGTGGTTTGATGACATTATTACCATTAGAAATTAAATATCATTATAGTTAATATCATGATGCGTCTATTCTTCATTAATTGTACATAATATTGAAGCTATATTGATGACCTGAAAGTGAAACGTTTTGAGGTTATGTAAGTAAATGTAGAGAATATCTTAATTTAGATCTTCATTTCTATAATTTACTGAGTGGCTGCTATATATAACTACAAAACTTAAGTAAGGTAATAATACTGTTATTAAAAATCAAATATTTTTATACTTATTAACCCAGTGGGATTGGGTCTTTTTCATATACTTAATGGCGGTGTAGTGTAGATATTGATATGTGTCATTCTCTTCAGTATTGGCTCGAGACAGCGCACAAATTACAGTTCCTAAGGAAAGATCAAAAGATATTACTTACTGATAAAATAAGAGGCCTAGAAAATTTTGTAGTCTCCAGATCATTTCAGCAAGATCTCTTAGTAGGATAAAATGATTTTAAGCTCTACATTTCAAGCTCTACGTGCAGCAACTATACGAAAATGCTATTGTTCGAAAGCTTAGCAAACATGACATTTTTTTAACTTTTGCCTACAATCCACAATGACCTGAAATAGCTACTGCTATCGTCCTGACATTGATATTTGCGTTTTCGCGTTGAAACTCAAAAACTGAAGTTGGATAGGTTCAAGAGAAAGTATTTGGCCTAAAAAAATCCACTCAGAGGGAGTATGTTTCATTATTATGGAAGCAAATAACTATCAAAAAGACAAGTATTCATCATTGAAAATAAATCTGAAAAATTTTTATTTGAACGTCTAACGAACTTAGTTTGCAGCAGCATTTGCTGCACAAGCCACTAGTATTGCTCTAAATCAGTGGTGGGCAAAATGAACGCTACCCACAAGACAGGATTTAAATGGCAACTACATACTGTGGGAGGGGTTGCACTCTACAGTGCAGTGACGGATTTAAAGACAGTTGCGCCACTACACTCCTACCTACCATATGTAATTAGAATAGTCAATTCACGTGATATTTAATTAATCATTTTTCAAAGCAATTTCTTGGAAAATGGGATTTATATCTGTGGTATGCTATTTTCAGTTGCGCAAGGAGATGAGCATCGCTTAAGTGGGATCTGTGGCTGGACTTCAGTGGCGGCTCTTGGGTATTGAATTCAGGGGGGCTGCATACAAAAATAAACCATGCATCTTACCTTATTTAAATATTAGTTCCATGCGCCTTGTCTTATAGGTTGCAAACTTTTGAATCATCTTCTTATTAAAATCTGATATGTCGGTAAGGCATTATAAGCTTGGTATGCAGAGTCGGCCTCGGTAGCATAGTCGGTTGCGGGTTCGATCCCGGTCCAGGTCGATGGCATTTAAGTGTGTTTAAATGAGACGGGCTCATGTCAGTAGATTTACTGGCATTTAAAAGAATCCTGCGGGACAAAATTCCGGCACACCGGCGACGCTGATATAAACCCTGCAGTTGCGATACTGGATAAATCAGCAAAAAATATGCGAGCCTTTGTATTTTGTTTAGTGGCTTTTTCAATTATTAGATTCAACTTAATTTCACATTTCTCCTGAATTTTTAAGGTACTGAACTGAATAGACTGTAAATATCGTACAGAATTAAACATTGTTGCACTTGTTATACTCACAACATTAAAGAAAATGTATTTAAAACTGCGCGCTACTGACAAACTGCTGCAAATTTTGCAGCTCCTGGAAACTCTGGATTCTCGGCCAGGGGCAGCAGGGGGAGGGGTAAAACTAACGCGCAAAGCATCCGAGACGAGACTGGCAGCTCCTGGGGAGGAAGTGGCTTCACCCATAGTCTTTGTCTCTGGCTTCGCTCTGGCAGCACCAGGGGAGGAAGTGACTTCACTAACGATTGCGTGCATGTCAATGAGAGCGAAATTTTTAAAAATTCGAGCCGCTAAATAGAGACTGTATAATAAATGTATTTCACAACATAAAACGAGACAAGAGCCACAAATGTCTGGGGTGCTGCAGCTCCGCAGCCCCTCTTCGAAAGCCGCCCCTGCTGGACTTTATAAATTTCATTTTAGAAAACAGCTGTTCGCACTGGCAGCTTGATGAATACATACCGTCATTTCCCACAACTATGGTCCTGGAACACAACTATGGTCCACGATACAACCATTCAAAGATCATAGTAGAAGTAACATAGACCGTACGTCGATAGCTGCAGTGACTTGAATTCAAACTACAGTACAGCAAAAATATAGATAAACGATATTTTACGTTATGGAGTACAAAATTTGAGTAGTTGTATCGTGGACAATAGTTATGTTCCAGGACCATAGTTATGGGAAATGACGGTACTCATTATTTTTGAAGCAAACTGTCTAAGCAGTGGATATGTAGTACTGGACATCTTTTAAAAAATTTAGCCCCCAGTAAATCTTCACATTCTGCTTTCAAGAGGCTATCATTCTGCAAATCCAGTATCTCTAACTGCAATTTTGGGATAACATTTTTAATTTAAACATGAAAAGTAGTGGCAAAAATATTGAAATCTTTCTCCATCCTTTGAAAATCACTGAATCTGTGTTCTTTGAACTCTTATAACAGATGATCTAATTTAAGAATGTACATATTTAAGTTCGCGTCCTGAATATTTGTAACTGATCCTGAACATGAGAAATGAAAGAACCGCCTTTCTTGTAAGTGTGATATCCTCTCGATTCATATGATTCTGCGAAGGACATTGTACCACTAATGGAGCTCCGAAGTACAGCAATCCAGTATAATCCGCCACGTACACGCGCAGTATTTTCATGGACTGGGGGAAGGGGAAGGTAGGGGGTAAGTTTGATGCTTCTCTGAGGTCTGACGTCACTGCCGTAAGAAAGCCCGCCATTGCTCTACATTTTCAATGTGAAATATACTTTACTTACAATTTTAAAAATAGGATCATGCAAAAAAAGTTGTTAACACACATTTGTGATTTGCATTACAAAATCTCGGAAATTGAAAAATTCGCTCTGCTCGTTTTTCAAACTTTTCCTCGATTTTGTAAAAAGCACTTACCAAACTTGTATCGTAATATACTATTACGCGTTGTCACTGTTCCGTACAACATAAAATTGCTCTAAATAACGAAAATTTAAATTTGTTCGAATCAAATTTCTGCAAATTTAAGTGGGGGAAACTAAAATTCGTTGATCATTTTTCAGAATTCACTACTCTCTTAAGGGGTTAGGTACAGCTTACAGCAGTAAAATTTTGAAAATATTCAACATTTTTTGCTCCAGTACTGTATCTTGTACAATAATGAAAATTAGTATGTGCAAAACACTGTTCTTCTAGTATATGAAAAAAATATATATATTTTTGCGATTTAAAAAAAATTATTTACATTTTTGTTTTCAAGATTCAGTTCATTGTGCAGTGATTATGCTTTTCCCACATAACTCAAAACTATCCAACATTCTGTCATGATATTTTTGTGCGTATTTATGCATGTCATATCTACAATATGATGCACACAAATTCCACAATTTGGGACATCTGGCCGACATCTACGGCTGACCACTAGGATCCAGAATACAAAGCAGAGGTTAAATTAAAAATAAAATACAATATGATTGCGGAGAGAATACGGAACAATGATAAATTTAAAAATTAAGTACAATTTGATTTCGAAGAAACAGGAGATGAAAGTAACATGAAGAGTAATGAAATGAAGTAAAATATATATATATATATATATATATATATATATATATATATATTACGTAGTATTATACAAATGATTGTGTAAAATGCACAATGAATCTCTCAATACTTACTTACTTACAAATGACTTTTAAGGAACCCGAAGGTTCATTGCCGCCCCCACATAAGCCCGCCATCGGTCCCCATCCTGTGCAAGATTAATCCAGTCTCTATCATCATATCCCACCTCCCTCAAATCCATTTTAATATTATCCTCCCATCTACGTCTCGGCCTCCCCAAAGGTCTTTTTCCCTCCGGTCTCCCAACTAACGCTCTATATGCATTTCTTGATTCGCCCATACGTGCTACATGCCCTGCCCATCTCAAACGTCTGGATTTAATGTTCCTAATTATGTCAGGTGAAGAATACAATGCGTGCAGTTCTGCGTTGTGTAACTTTCTCCATTCTCCTGTAACTTCATCCCGCTTAGCCCCAAATATTTTCCTAAGCACCTCAATACCTCTCTCAATCTCCCAATACCATTAGACAAATTTTGTTAATGTCCTCGTTAGAAAATTTAAGAGAAAGGAGAATGGTTTTGGTTAACTTAAATGAAGTTCCCCTAGCGCCAAAAAGATGTCCTTTCAATTCCCATGTATTAATATTCATTTTGTATCTCTCACTGAAGTGAGGAATACTTCTCTACCTTTGACATATTGTCTGATAAAAAATAAATTCATTTTAAAAATGGTCAGATATCAGTATTTTCTATTACACAAAATAAAAAAAAATATTATTTATTAAGGAACGTATTTCAAAGAGCATGATATTGTAAACATAAGTTTCAGCTATAAAATAAAAGAGAGAGAACATGACAAAGTTAACAAGTTTATGAATTATAAGGGAAACACTTCATCACTGCACAATGAACTGGCAACATTTTGAATTTTGAAAAAAATATATATAAATATTTTTTTTAAATCGTAAAAATATTTTTATGCTCGACCATGCCGAAATGTAGTAATTAAACACCTGGTAGCAGCCCTTTAATGGACCTCACTACAGTACACCTATTCATTACAGTTCAGGTGTTCCACCAATCAGAAAACACCATTGTAGCAATATGAAAGCGCAAGTATCGATTATTCTCGGATATGCAATCGAAAGACAACTAGCGAAACGTCACGGAGGCTGGAAATCCAATACTGTCGCAGAAGGTTATGTTGTGTTACTATAATAAGTAGCGTTAATTGTAAATAATATTCAAATAAAATCAATTTGTCATCTCGTTTTTCAATGTCTAAATCAATTTCAAGGTTATATCAAGATTAATGTTTATTTTACTCTGTAGATTATATTATCAATGACATTTGTGTCTGGGAAAAAAATCAATACTTTCGATATGCCCAAGGTTGCGGGTTCGATCCCGGGCCAGGTCGATGGCATTTAAGTGTGGTTAAATGCGACAGGCTCATGTTAGTAGATTTACTGGCATGTAAAAGAACTCCTGCGGGACAAAATTCCGGCACATCCGGCGACGCTGATATAACCTCTGCAGTTGCGAGCGTCGTTAAATAAAACATAACATTCAACATTCAATACTTTCGAGTCTGCGCACAACTCACAATTTACGAGATATTGCATTAGATCAGTCCCGCTCCCCAGTCAGATAAGAATAATATGAATACTTATGAATAATTTCAAGTTAGAAATATGGTCGAGCATAAAAAGTCATATGAAACTTGCCTATAATGGTAATTAAGACGCTCGTATGAAAATTATGAAACTCGCTTGCGTTCGTTTCATAAACATATTCGCATCTTAATTACTACCATTACAAGCTCGTTGCATAATGTACTATTTTCATATAGCAGAAGGGCAGTGTTTTTACACATACCAATTTTCATTATTGTACAAGATACCGTAACGGAGGAAAAAATGTTGAATATTTTCACAAATTTTACTGCTGTAAGCTGTACCTAACCCCTTAAATTGACTGAAGATACCGGGCGTTATACTCAATAATTTCCCTTAAATGCACTACAAAAAGTCTAATCCAAAACATTTTTTTTTCCTCGGTGTAAACACCTCGTTCATAATGAAGAGAGAGAGAGGGAGGGAGGAAGGATTCTGGAAGCCATGTATCCTGCCGCAGTAAACTACCGGATCCTGTGTTAGGATTCGCTGCATATCGGTTTCACGCCTCTTGGGGTGAGTAATGCATTCCACCTGCGTCGGCAAATTCCGTTGCGAGCGTACGGATGTGATTCTGAAATTTCATCCTCTCATCACAGCTACGCTTGTATACTACGTCGTAAAGAACGGAGCGGGATTATGCATCACTTGACAACACATTCACTGGCATTCATTAACTCAGCGTTATTCAGACTATGAGCTACGTACAAAGAGCACAATATATTTAGTCTCTTTTATTTGAAACCTGCACAAAACTTACAAATCCTGCACAATACAAAGATTTATTTTCAGTCAGTGACTTTACTTTCTATATGTGTAAGGTACAAGTCCTTATATTACATAATTTAATACTGTGTTAACGTTTTCGTCGGTCATGCCGACATAATCAGATACAACTTTTTATGCTGCAATGTCATCTCTACTAATAATATATCTGTAGCCGAAATTTTTCTGGTAATTTTCGATTTTCCAAAAATAATTGGTCCTAACATATATAATTAATCACCCTGAAACCGAAAATCGCTTTTTAGAAATTTTTGTTTGTATGTCTGTCTGTCTGTCTGTATGTTTGTTACCTTTTCACGCGATAACGGCTGAACGGATTTCGATGAAAATTTGAATATAAATTAAGTTCGTTGTAACTTAGATTTTAGGCTATATGGCATTCAAAATACATTATTTAAAAGGGGGGTTATAAGGGGGCTTGAATTAAATAAATCGAAATATCTCGCTTATTATTGATTTTTGTGAAAAATGTTACATAACAAAAGTTTCTTTAACAATAATTTCCGATAAGTTTTATTCCTTGAAAAATTTTGATAGGACTGATATTTAATGAGATAAATGAGTTTTAAAATTAGAATAACTGCCATCTAAGGCCGTGTAATGAATTAAAAAACAAATGACTTCGTCTATAAGGGGCCTTGGACAGCAACAATCGAAAACTATGAAAGATAGCCTACAGATAATGTTTCTGCGTTTGTATGAAGTAATATCGGAAGCTAAATTAACCGATTTGTATAATTATTATTAATTCACCATTGGAAAGTGTAGTTTCTCTAGATGGACATAATGCTATATTGTTATTACAGTAACTTCTGAGTGAATCGAGGACAGGTAAGATTAAAATAGCTTCTTATGCACAGAAAACTTGATAGGCTATTCTGTACATTCGTTTCCTGTATTTCCTAAAATAATTTTTATGACCAAATGAGTGGTCTCTGGATCAAAATGACCGCATTTTAATTATGCAAATACAATTTAAATTAAGTAACATAATAAACGATTTACCCTTATATCAAACACGAATGTTCCCTGGATCAAATGTCCTATTTTAATTATGTAATTACTTTATATTTATTTCTAACGGGTGCAGCGGAGCGTACGGGTACGGCTAGTCACTAAATAAGTACATGTGCCTCTACAATAAAAAATACAATATACATTAAAAAACATAAAGCATAGTAAAAACAACATGGTTTGGAACATCAATATTTCTTTTTTACTATGTTTTATGTTTTTTAATGTATATTGTATTTTTGATTGTAGAGGCACATGTACTTATTTAGAGATGATATTGCAGCATAAAACATTGTATCTGATGACGTCGGCATGACCAACGAAAACGTTAATACAGTATTAAATTATGTAATATAAGGACTTGTACCTTACACATATAGAAAGTAAAGTCATTGACTGAAAATAAATATTTGTATTGTATATCATAGACTTTTCTGAAAAATTATTCAAAATCAATTGCAAAATATTACAAATACTGTCCAAATTCAACTTCGCAAATTTCTAGCGCAATAATTAACAATAGATCCCTATTAGAAACAACGACAAACAAATTTCTTGGCTTAAAAATCGATAATTTGTTAAAGAAATTACCCCCAAACTAAATTTAGCATGTTTTGCTATTAAATCTATGCAAAAGATAGTAAATATCAATACCTTAAAAACAATATACTTTGCATACTTTCGGTAATGAGTTTTGGAATAATATTCTGGGGAAATTCCACAGATAGTAACAGTATATTACTATTACAAAAAGAGCAATTAGAATAACAATAGGTGCCGAATCTAGGTAATCGTGTAGGACTATTTTAAAAAAACTACAAATAATGTCCATGCTTGTCAGTATATCTTTTCATTAATAATCTTCCTCTTATCCTAGATCATATATGTAACAGATAACTCATCGCTATGTTAAAATCGGCAGGACTTTGAAGAGAACAACCGCCAGGATCGCCACCCGTCCCCCGTAAACGAGCATGAGATGGCAGTACAGTCGCTAATGCAATTCAAATGGGAGTTATGACGTGATTCCTTATGTAAAACTAGATTGCAGCGTAGTAAACCTGACAAAAGTTGTTAACGTCAAAGCCTATAAGGCCAACCTATCTATTACATATATGATTTAGGCTCTTATGTAATCGTGAAAACTATGTAACTAATTCAACAGTTCATAGCATAAATACACGTCAAAAAATGAATTTCATACTCCATCGGCAAGTCTATCGTGCTATCAAAAAGGAGTGCGTTATATGGCAGTAAACATTTTTAATAGCCTCCCTATCGATACAAAAAATGAAACTCAAAACATAAGATTATTTAGGGCCAAATTAAAGAAGTACCTAATTTCTCACGCCTTCTATTCTGTAGGTGAATTCATAACATTCAATAACGCTTCATGAAATTGATACTAAAACTTTGTACATCTTTATTACACAACTTTTAACGCTGTATCACTTCGGAATATGTATGATAAGTCTTTGTGTTAAATTTTAACGTACACACTAGAACAATATGAAATATACAGACACACGAAAACACACCCCAACGATATTCTCAATAAACAACTCAATTTCAAAACACATACACTCTTTGACTCTACACTACGAACGCACCCACACAGGAAACAAGAGGCGCCAACACTAACAACGACATTTCTGAAGATGACCCAAAATAGGTCGAAACATGTTAACAAGGTACGTTAAAATTTAACACAAGAAAGACTTATCATACATATTCTGAAGTAAAACTTTGTGTTGCACTAGTAGACTATATTGTAAACTCTTCTGTATATATTTCACCTAGACTAGGACTATAAATTAAGACTTTATAATAGTATTAAGTTTTTGACTTGTTCCATATTCTAGCTGTGAAGCAATGTATGAATACCATGGAATGTTAATAAATACAGGGACATCATTTTATTTTTACTTCAATTTTTATTGTACCTGAGTTTTTGAATGTACTTCACTCCCACCCCTTCTACTAATGAAGTTCAACCGTCCTTCACACAGAACGAAGATTGCATATACAGTCATAGTAACCTTACGGTCATAGTAAACAGTACGTTCCAAAAATATGTTCGCGTTTTCCAGTGACGAAAGAGCTTTCAATATTGAATCATTTTCGCACAGGTACTGTCGTCCATTTGCCTACGTCGTATCCCGGTTTCCCCCACCAGCTTTTATTCGCCAGCTAGTGGCTGGGCTGTCTTAGCTCCTTTCTCAGAACATTAATTTCTGTTAGGAATTGGACGTCTACGTAATATTATACAACTGTTTAAAATAACTTAAATAAAAGGGCCTTGTTAAGTAATTAACTGTCACGTGATTTCCTCCCTTTCTACGACCCTACGACATAACCACTTGGACGGACAGTAGATAGTATGTCTGGGTAATATTATCTTTTCGGGTCGAGCAGAAGTGAAGACTGAATTTACAGTACCTAAGGTACCCTTTTATAGAGTAGGTACGGAATTATTTCAACATGAGTTACTAGTACGAAGGTCGAAACTGGTAATTGGAATTACTTACAATACTCTATAGTGCGATAATATGCACATTAGAACTGAAGCCTGTATCGAAATAAACGGCCACCATTTTAAAAATGTGTTTAAATATCCGTATTATGATTATTTTTCAATTTAACCTCATTCTCTATATTGTACGCTAATGTGCTGTAGACAGTATAATATACACTGCATAATGAATACGCCCACATGGATAGCTCAGTTCGTGAGTAAAAACACTCATTGTTAATACTGTACTGTATTTTGATTAAACAAAAACCTAATGAAAATGATCAGACTCAAAAGCGCAATATTTCCTAGTTTACGTAAATGGATGAACTACTTTTCTTCCCTCCTATACCTAGTAAAGTGATTTGTTCGTAATTACGCCAGTATCATCGAACTTCAGTCGTGGTACGGGGTAGCAAACGGCGTTGATCCAGAGGTATAGGCAAGTTAATATTAAAAATGTTAGTAAAAATAAAATGATGTCTCTGTACAATACAATACAGAAAGGAATTGGAACTCAAATTTTATACGTTATCTCAAATCAGTAGCGGCCGGTGACAGAAATATTGTTCATTTTAAAATTGCATGCCTCGTTTTCCTTTGTTACAGATTATCTCAGTCTACAGCTATATTCCCATGTAAGGGGTCATTTCATAATTCACGAAGCTTTTTTTAATCATGTTGTAGCAACACTTTTCTTCATCTCACGCCGATGAGTCCATCATCGATATCTGAATAGCGACGTCGTCTAACAAGCAAACATTTTAATGGGGGCAGATAAAAAAGTTACATTTTTTTCTTTCACCGTGTTTATAATGTTAAAAGAAGTGCTTGTCATGTAGAAAATAATACATACGTGTAATTTCACAAAGTCCACACCTGTGGAGTAACGGTTAGCACGTCTGGCCGCGAAACCAGGTGGCCCGGGTCGGGGCAAGTTACTTGGTTGAGGTTTTTTCCGGGGTTTTCCCTCAACCCAATATGAGCAAATGCTGGGTAACTTTCGGTGCTGGACCCCTGACTCATTTCACTGGCATTATCACCTTCATCTCATTCAGACGCTAAATAACCAAAGATGTTGGTAAAGCGTCGTAAAATAACCTACTAAAATAAAAAAATAAATAATTGCACAACTCTGCCTGCTGGCAATCGAATGGGTCCGCTAAATCTCTATTCGAAAAGCAACTTGAGTCAGGTTTTTATATTGGAAGAATTCTGTTTCAATCGGGCTTAATTTTGCAACCTTTACAGTCGAGGCGATTGATTAAACGAAAGCGAATCTGTTGCTATTCCGGCGCTGGTTTACCGTAGATCTCAAACAGACAACTCTGGAGTGAGGCGGAAACGAAGCCACTTGTTCCCGCCACTTGTCTGCGGTTCTCGAAATTAACAGAGTGCTATAGATTCGTGGTCAATTTGTGGGATGGATCAAGTGTAACATCAAGCAGATAAATAATAGATTTAATCGATATTAACTGGCTAACCTTTACTCTATAGTGAGGCCCATGTTTGCACTCAGAATTTACGTAGTTAAATAGCATATGAATCCAATTTTTCACAGCAGATCGCTCTTGAAAACTAAATCATAGCCAGGGATATAATGTATATTAAATGGAAAAATAAAACCCGATAACGAATTTAGGCCGATCTTATTAACGCCATATTTATAACTCGAATGGCAATGGAGAAAACGTACAGGACAAATCTATAATCTATATACAGAGTGTATGGACAATAAGAGCCTTCACTCCAAATGGTGATAGATAGAGGATGCTACCAGGAACAAAAAAAAAGTGTAATATATGTTTTATTTATACGTTAGTTATGCTGAAAATTGACTTTTAAAACACCTATAGGCCTATTTTCAGTTTAGTTAATGTACATTTTAAAGTTTATTTTTCTTTATTCAACACCAAACTCTTTTATGCCAAATATTAATCAATCTCTATATTTTTTCGTGAATTATAGAAAAAAATAACATATTCAAAACTTCAAAAACATTTTTGAAAGTGAATCAATGAGATATTTCATAAAATGAATTCATAGAAATGTTTCTCTATGTCTTCTGAACGTAACCCAAAAAAAGAAAATTTTATTGTCATGTTCGTAGGATTGCCGATAAGCTGAATTGTTAAAGATTTAAATATGTTAAAGGATGAGTGTAATAGAGAAAAATTCTCTCCGGCACCGGGATTTGAATCCGGGCTTTCAGCTCTACGTGCTAACGCTCTAGCCACTAAGCCACACTGGATTCCCATCCTGATGTCGGATTGAATCCTCTCAGTTTGTTCCACCTCTTGGGTTCCTTCTAGCGGCCTACCCTCATGCACTGCGTCATAGATGTATGACAGTGGCACAAAGTCCATACATGTGCAGAAGTGCACTCGTTATGAGTGTCTAAGTGGCCGGGATCCGACGGAATAAGCGCCGTCTTAAATCATAAAGGGTGCTATTCATAGACATTTCGCTAGCCCGGGCTACAAGCGTGCTAAACAGGATTCATATCATATCATATCGCTGACACTGGTTTATGAATACGAAAAACGTTAGTTCGCTGATCATCCACCGAAAGCCCGGCCTAAGAATGTCTATGAATACGGCCCTAAGTGATTATTTTTCGCATATCATATCATTACGATGTACCGAAGTACATATGATATTTTCGTGCACAAATTCTGCGTCATCATATGATGAAGGATGAGTGGAACAGAGAAAAATTCTCTCCGGCACCGAGATTTGAACCCGGGGAACCCAAGAGGTGAACTTAAACTGAGGAGATTCAATCCGACATCGGGATGGGAATCCATGTGGCTTAGTGGATAGAGCGTCAGCAAGTATAATCTTTTCCCTGTAAGAAAAATCCTGATATAAACAATAGCACGTGACTGAAGTGAGGCTTCACTGGCCGCTGTTTGGCGCCATAGATTCTCAGTACGTGTTCCCGCCTACTGTTGTACATTCTGTTTCATGTTAAACAATTCCTGTTACTCGTCAAGTAGACCTAACCTCACTACTATGCATTCATTTGCTTAGGAAACATTTACTTTATAATTACTGTGATTAAAACTCAAATAAGTTATTATACACATTTAAGACTATTTGTTTTTCTCCGCTTTTGAGAGGGTTTCCACTCTTATGTTTAATAACCACACACACCGAGGATGCAGAAGCCATACTTCAGTACCACGTGCTAACGTGAACTACGAGCTCAAGTGACGCCAGCTTGTTACAAGAATAGACTACCTCGGTATTACTGTTGGTATTCATCCGCGTTCATAGTACATAACAAAATATAAAAGTAGCTTTTCTTTTACATAGCGTTTTACATATGAGTGAAGTTGTATGTTTCACTGTATTTAACAACTAGAATTAAATTTTTATTATCAAATAATACAAGATGATAGTTTCCAAATATGGAAGTATATTTTCCTGCGTCGTGGAGCCAATCACGTGCTTGTGTTTACACTAGGATTTTTCTTACAGCGAAAACAGTATAGAGCTGAAAATCCGGGTTCAAATCCCGGTGCCGGAGAGAATTTTTCTCTGTTCCACTCATCCTTCATCATATGATGACGCAGAATTTCTGCACGGAAATATCATATGTACTTCGGTACATCGTAATAATATAAATATGTTAAGATTATACATATTTAACCTTTACCAAAAAAGGAAGCTTAAAAATTTAGATCTACTAAAAACTTGGACTTGAAAATATTTCTAAAAAAAAACAGAAAAAATAAAAAAAATCAAAGCGGAAAACATTTGGAAGTTCAAAATTTGGATTTTGTTAGTCCTTTACATAGTAAACATGCTCTCAAAATTTGGTTGAAAAAATAATTAGGAAAAAAGTCATCATTTTTAGTGGAGTGAACAATTGCAGTTCGTATTCACGTGGAACATCTAGAAACAAACTATAACACATGTCATGCAATGTGGTTACATTTCTTTCTTTACACTAGTGATTTCTGATACGTCGTTTGCATATTGAGATTACATAGTTGCTGTCCCGTAACCAATATTTCCCTTGTGGCCGATAGGTCGAATAACACTTCCGAGAATGCTGATTGCCTAGACTCGGTTACAGACATACCTGGAAATGCTGTCCATTTGCATGTACTAGTTTCTGACATCTTTGTATAAGCTGTTCACGCGAGAAGCTAATCTTTGAAAACTGATATTATATCCCTTCGAATACTGCACCGTACTTTTTTATTTCCATCAACCCGTGGAATTGCTCGTGTAATCCCCTTTTTACGATCCGATAGAAACAAAAATCTCATTCCTTTCAGGGAGCGTTGCAGCTTAATCCAGACCAATGATCATAATCTTCAAATATCGTTTTAATGGCGTATAACATAGCGTCTGAAAGTATAGCTACTTGAGCGACAGTTCAGAAACATCTCAATACGAATTACAAGACTAAAGGAAAATACAGTTCAGTGACTTCTAAGGGCATGTTATAAACAGACTGAACACACGCCAGCCCTAGTCAAGAAGGCTTTGTTAATTGAGTTTCATTTTTATTAAAACAGTTGCATTCTACTTCAATTTTATTTTACATCTTGATTACACAACTTTTAACACTGTATCACTTCGGAATATGTATGATAAGAATTTCTTGTGTCAAATTATAACGTACCTTGTTAACATGTTTCGACCTATTTTCGATCATCTTCAGAACTGGTCGTTGTTGATCTTGGCGCCTCTTGTTTTCTGTGTGGATGCGTTCGTAGTGTGGAGTCAAAGAGTGTATGTGTTTTGAAATAGAGCTGTGTGTTGAGAATCTCGTTGGGGTGTGTTTTCGTGTGTCTGTATATTTCATATTGTTCTAGTGTGTTGAGTTTCTGGCTTTTTGGTTGGATGTGCAGTATTTCCATGTCTGTGTTGATGTCTCTGTGGGTGTGGTTGGCATTTGTGATGTGTTCTGCATACGTGGAGGTGTTTTGTAATTTTGTTATGGCTGTGATGTGTTCTTTCTAACGTGTTTGAAATGATCTGTCTGTCTGTTCTATGTAGAAATTGTTGCAGGTGTTACATTTGAGTTTGTATACGCCTGTGTGGTTGTATTTGTTTGTTTGTGTTGTTTGTGTGTTCAGATGTTTTTGTAGAGTGTTATTTGTTCTGTATGCGATGTTGTAGTTTAATTTCTTGAATGAGGTTGCAATTTTATGTGTGTTTTTGTTTTCGTATATTAGTGTGATGTATTTTTTGTGTTCTTGTGTTTGTGTTGTATTCTTCTGTTTTTTTTAGTGGTTTTGTTTTATCTTACGTATTATGTTGTCTATTATGTTGGGGTTGTATCCGTTTTCTTGTGCTATGTATTGATTGTGTTTAGTTCTTCGTTGTAATCCTGTTGGTTCATTGGTATGTTGAGTAGTCTGTGTACCATTGTTCGGAATGCAGCTTGTTTCTGTTGTGTGGGGTGGTTGGATGTGTTGTGTATGTGTGTTGTGGGTTTTCTGTATATTTTGAATGTGTTTATCTACTTTTGTTTCATTATCAATATATATATATATATTAAACAATCTATGACACGTGGCTATTTATAATCTCATACAGCAGAACCAATAACATAACCTAAATAATATAAACAAGATAAATGATAGAAAAGTTTTAATTAAGGATGATGAAATAAACATTAATCATTTTAAAAGGTACAATTAGGGCAGACTCTGCTAATTCCGCAATATTAAGAAGTAAATCTACCATATTTTTATCAAAATGTTTATTGAATAATATTATCCAGCTATGTAGACATGCACGAAACCTTTCATTACCAAATGAGATAAAGAGACCTATTAAATTGCAAATATATTTAGTTGTACATACATTACAGTTGAAAAATAACAACTCGGGTAATTCCGCAACAGTGCGGATAAATCCGCAATAGAACTTTGCTAATTCCGCAGTCGTAAATACTTATTAAATACATTATAAAAGTAACATAAAAGCAACAATTTATATGTAACAATGCTCAATTTCTTCACAGCTGTGTAGCAAAACACGAAAAACAGCCAACTTCCGATGTTTCACTGTATTGCCGACAGAGGTGTCGACCAATATCCTTGATTTTTTTTTCTATAGCACTGCAGAGGACATGCCTCCTGTTGACAGCCTCTCAAAACTTATGTTCACGCTATTGTAAAGCCGCAGTAAAATCATATATGCACTACTGCGGAATTATCCGTACTGCGGAGTTAGCCAAGTTTTCCCTATTGAAAGTACAATGTTGGAAAACAAAGAAACAAATGCTAGGGAGGTGATAAAAACAAACAAAAGCTAGAGAGGTAATTAAAAATAAATGCTAGGCAGGTGATAAAAATTGTAGGATAAGCATCCATCATTGGTTAAAACACGTCGTTCCGTAACGTTTTATTGGTCACAAGTAGTATGGCGCAGTGAAAGTGTAACAGCCAATACAAAACGGACCCACTAACTTCTGTTTATTAAAACGGTTTCCCTGATAACTCAAACAGTTTTTAAGATACTGTAATGAAATTTTGAGTGTAACTACATTTCATTTCTGTGAATAAACCTATCTACAATCATTGGTTTAGCACTTATGGTTTATTAAAATATATATATATATATATATATATATATATATATATATATATATATTAATCTAATAAAATTTAACCCGTAATTGGTGTGATGGTGACTGTGAATACCTAGTCATTGTAAGAAAAGAAACCTGCGCCAGGTGGATGTGCGGAGATACTTTTTTTTTTCATTGCTTGTTATTATGCTGCCTGCTTCCCTAATTTTGAAGAAAACCTAGTTAAAACAAATAAAAGTATTTGGTTACATAAATCAAAAATTCAATTTGATTACCTGAGTGCTACGATACAAGTTTCTAAGTTGGGTTGAGTGCAATCCCCACCTTACCAGTTACGTGACTAGAAACTTACCTCACCACTGACGGGTTAAAAATTGGATTTCAAAATAAAAATAAAAATATATTTCTAATGAAGATAATTCAAAGATTTTACGTTGTATTGTCAGGAATAAATAGAAAAAAATATTTACTCAGAAATATTTATATTTGTGAAAATCAGACGGCATTTCAATGCACAAAATCCACTTGCTATTTTGTATTGCTAATCGATAACAACAGTAACAGTTTTACTAAATCTGAAAATAATGTACTTTACACTTGCAGAAAAAGCGTATATTGAGCATGTAACATTTCAAGATTACCGACTTATTCATTGCCGAGAAAAAAAAATTAATTGCACAAATTTTTCAGTATTCAAAGCTGATGCCCCTCTTTAACGTCTCATAAATTCTAAAAATATGCATTCTAGTTTAAAGGGACCTTCAAGTCGAGAGAAGAAAATCTTAAAATATAAGTCATAACGTAAACACTGATGAACCACAGAAAAAGCAAATAAATTACCGTGTCAATGAAAAACATCTGGCGAGGATGTCCCTCCGACGTGAAGCGAACCAAGTCTGTGCAGAATAGCTCCCGACTGACTTCACTTGAGCACGCTCAGCGACTCCAGGTGGAGGACAGTACCCACGCCCTGGGGACCATCCCTGCTATCTCTGTCCACTGCAATCTCCGTCTGGAGTTACACTTCCTGCCTTCGAGATTGATTCCTCGTTGCATTTCATGCTCATGTGAACAACATTACGTGACACTTCAAGGATCTTCATGCACTCGCCAATCTACGCACAGAATAATAGAACTGACCAATGCAAAATTTTGAGTCTCAAACGTATAAAAATCCACACTGCAGGTTTTACATCAGAAGAAAACTCCAGAGGCGTGGAGCTTTGCGGCTGCGAGATGGCCACAGTTATGAGTTCGATTCTCGCTTCCGGTATGGACATTTATCCGTTGTTAAAGTGATGGCCTGTCTTAGGGCCGTATTCATAAATGAGACTTTGGATGAAGACTTCTCAAAGTCGACTTTCGTAGTAAAGTTTAACTTTGTTAAAAGTCCTATTCATAGACAATACTTCTGAGACTTTGACTTTGACTTTGGTAAGTCGAGATTTGACGATCTTGTTCGAATGTTGGCAATAAAACTCACTGCCTTCTAAACGATTTAAATTTATAGATAGTTGAAATACAGTAGGCATTGCCGCAATCAAAGCCATCTTTTGAGTCACAAATCAATGAAACAATTCAACATCGGTACATGTTAAGCGATTGTTAACCGTTCTTGCAGCTTTACATAAGAATAATAAATTATTCGACGGCTTAATGTGAAACTAACATAAGTACAAAAATTGACATTTTTAGGTCTTTACACCAATCGATAATAATTTGTTCTTCTACATGGCCACAAAAAATCGTAACTCAGTTCGAACAGTCTTGCATATAACACAATTCGTAAGTACAAAACATGATGGTAGACTTCATATGAAATAGTATTGCCTGTTAAGAATTTTGTTGTGAATAAAACATCGATTGTACTTACATTAGTTTCACATTAAGCTCTCAAATTATTTCACTGTAAAATAATTTTATTCTGAAGAGACAGAAGATGCCACCAATGACAGACTATGAAAGAGACATATTATTAGAGCGGTGCAGACGGAGCACATGACAGACAGAATGGCATCATAGCAAAGGTTCCGACGTTACTCGGCGTGTTCCCTGTGTACAAGCGAAGGTCATGTACACGATGTGTTGACGCACAGACGACACAATAGAAATGACACAGTTCTCTAACGTTTCTACAATTAATTTCCTACAGATACTTTAGTAAGATTTCAAAATTACAAAACTAATTAACCATTTCATCCTAAACAAATAATATACTGTATACATGCATGATTTCATACAGAACGCAAACAAAATCACTGTTTATTTGTAACGGCTTCATGTTATTCTATTCGCAAAAGCACTTGAAAAATAGTTCTTTGTTTTTCCTTTTCCTTACAATGAGTGTGATTTATTAATGCACATGTTATACGTTATCAGATTTCTTCCAAATATTGTTACAATGCACAACAAATGACATTTGTAAGTTATTAACAGAAAACGATTTTCGTCTATCTGATAGCATGGCCTTATATGTGGAGAGGCTTCTTTCTACGTCTGTTGAGACAACTGGGGCATACGTAAAATCCTGTGAAACATTTTTTTTTTCAACTTCTGTTAGTTCTTCAAAGGAATCCTTATCTCCAGAAATACTGTCACTAATCTTTCAGAGTTTATAATATCCACCATTTTTTCAACTTATTTGTTATTTTCGCAGATATTATTTTACCAATTTTATCGTCTACTTGAGTCACTTTCTTCCAGATATTTCGCAGTAGGGAAATCTGATCAACCAGTTTTGTAACAGACTTTTCTAAAGCTGTTATACAATCAGGTATAAACCCATAATTCGATTCAATGTATTCCAATTTGTTTTATGCTTGAATCAATTAACAAAAATATCACCATATTCGGAATTAAGTCTCTTAAACTTTGCCGAACGAATTTGCTCCGCCTTAGACATCGCAACACTAGAACCGAACTGTTCTTATGTTCCTTCAGTACTGACGTTAGCTTTACTACGCTGTACCTACTGCTTGGAGCTATCCTGTGTACCGCAGAGTCAGACCTCTGCGGGTATACAAGGTGAATTTACAACCCTTGCCCTGTTGCCGGTGTGTCGAACAACTGCTCCCTTTGCACTGCTCTACATATTATCCTGCTGTCAGATGGCATGGTTATTCCCTTCTTGTCTGCAGAAACTACTTAAAATTATTTGAAATCAATATGCAGAAAACATTATTATGACGACAGCAGGATTGTAAATTAACTGGATATCCAACTGTATAACCTCTTCTTTATAGAATTAAATAGTCAAAATCAATATTAAGCTATCAATCCTTACCGGTACCTGTAGCGTAAAATCGCGATGAAATAAATTGTATTATTTATTGGTGGAACAGACAATCCTTTGTGATTAATCACCAATGAAAGTTGAAACATGACGAGGTATTTATTACTGTCTGTTTATCAAATCTGTACCTTGATTTTAATTTATAATCTATAATAATACGCTAAGGAACATGAGCAGCTTTAATAATCTCCTAGATGTCCTCAATATTCTCGGAAAATTCAACAATTTTCCAAATATCAACCATTTTCCTTATGTTCATGAACGAAAGTCAAAGTCAAAGTCTAGATTTTCGGTTACTTTCTTCAAAGTACTTTCCAAAGTCAACTTCGGTCCAAAGTCTCGTCTATGAATACGACCCTTAAAGGCCATATCACACGAGGATAGTTTACAGGAGTCAAGTGCTTGAAGCAACTTGACTTCAAGTTGTAACTTGGCGGTCAAGCAGATTTGAGGCAGCGTTGCCAACTCCAGTTTGCAGATATACACTAAACACTAAAAAAACCCACTAAGAAGACTTTTTCCATAATTCATTCCCTTAGACACTTAACCAACGTTTTACCTCTCAGCCTTAAAAAGAACCTGATCCAAACTTTAGTGATGCCCCACTTCGATTATTGCGATTCTCTATTCACGAATCTAAATACTGATCTTGCCCATAGACTACAGCGTGTTCACAATATCTGCGTTCGTTTCGTTTGTAACATTAGAAAATTCGATCATGTAATACCATCACTAGAATTGTTGTCTTGGAGTCCACTTAAAGAAAGAAGATTCTTCAACTCTCTCTTATAACTATTTAAAATCATCCACACCTCCACACCCTCTTACCTAGCATCTCGTTTTGTTTACCTTTCACTACCTCGAACCCAGAACATGTACCTTCTCCCTATTCCTCTGCACAGAACATCCTTCTACTTATCATATTTCAGCATATCTATTCCACGCCTCTGGAACTCTCTCCCTGACCATGTCAGAGACTGTCGGGCAATATCAAAATTCAAATTTAAATTAAAAAATCACATTCTAGTTCATAGAATTGCTTTTTGAACACCTGTCAGATTGCGCAACTTCGGCTTAACTATGCTGTTGTAAAATTGACAATTAATATGTAATGTAATTATTATTATTATTATTATTATTATTATTATTATTATTATTATTATTATTATTATTATCAGTTATCACTATCATCATTGCTATCTCTGTTTTTCTTTTTTTTTTTCCCCTTGTATTAGCTCGATGAGAGCTCTATAGTGTTCTTTTGATCCTGTTGACTCCCTATTGGGCTTTAATCTAATTTGTATTATTTTCACCAGCGTCTGTATTTCTTTGTTTTTATGTACTATCTGGTGGGATGGAAGAGAAGGCCTTATGGCCTTAATCCTGTCAGATTAAATAAATAAACAAATAAATAAATACATAAATAAATATGGCATAAAACCCACTATACTTTTAGATGTATATTAAATATTAAGAATAGTAATAATAGACTATAAATAATCATTAAACACTTGCCGAAACTACAAAAGAAGAGATTCTACATAATCATTATCGTCTTCTTCTTCCTCTTCTTCTTCTTCTTAAATTTCAGCCGTAGTTATGGAAGTTGAAGCACATGCAATTTCTGGTTTGTATGTTTCCATTGCTCCGATTTTTTTAACAGTGTGTTCAGGCAAGTCAAAATCATGGCAACATTTACCACACCGTCTCAGTGAAGTCTTAACTGTTAAAATTCACAGTGATACCTTTGTCCCCATTTTATTTCTAATTTTGCTTTTAATTATATTCATGTTGCTAAATAGCCTTTCTACTTCTGCACTCGACCAGGCAAGACAGAGCATAGAAAGTGCGAACACGGCTAATTCTTTGAATGGGTTTATATCTGAAGCATCTTTACAGACTACTGAAAAACTTCACACCAAAAACCGCTCTTAAAACATGGTGTGGTGGCTCAACGTGTTATGTATGATTCGGGACTTCCCCTTCACTAAAGACGAGACGAATGCGTATACCACGTGTGCCGCTCTCGCTCACAAGTAAACATTCTCATGGGAGCAATAAAAAAGTAATTTTTTTCTTCTAACATGATAACAATGTCAAAACAACTGCTAATACAAATTTTGGTCACTCGAACGCAATTGTCAGGGCTGCAAAAAATTAGTTTCCTGGAGCCGTTTACAGAAAAAAACACAATTTCAAGAAAGATTTATTGAAAGAGATACAGCAATTGTTGAGATATTTTTAAACATATTCCCCACCGGAATTGAGACATTTTGTCTCTTGTCTATGGTTCGCTTATTCGCGGATGATTGTATGGTATACAGGGAAATAAAAAGTATGAAGATACTACTCTTCTTCAGACTGACCTAAATAGAATAAACGATTGGGCAATAGCCAACAAAATGAAAATAAATTCTCTAAAGAGCAAAGCCATCAGCTTTACAAGGAAAAGAAATAAAATAGTCGCATCGTATACGTTAGGGGGTGACACCATTCCGGAAGTTAACAAATGTAAATACCTCGGAATAACATTTAGCAGCGATCTCAGCTGGGGGGAACACGTTACGGACACAGCGGGAAAAGCATGGAGAGCGTTACACTTTGTGATGAGGGTACTAAGAAAAGGCTCTGATAAAACCAAAGAGATTGCATATAGATCACTAGTACGTCCAGTAATGGAATATGGTGATGCATGTTGGGATCCTTACAGATTAGAACATATTAAGACACTGGAAAAGATTAAAAAACGGGCTCTCAAGTGTTGTCGGAAAAATTCACCATTAAAATGGGACACATTCAAGGACAGGAGAACGCGAATTCGATTATGCGCACTGTTCAAAACATACAGAGGTGAGCCTGCCTGGAGAGAAATAAAAAATAGGTTGCAACCGCCAAATTACTCTTCAAGGAACGACCACTCATATAAATTGAGGGAAAGAAGACAGAGGACGGACACTGGAAAGTTTTCTTTTCTCAATCGTACTATCAGGGACTGGAATGCTTTACCTGCAGACTTACTAAAGGCTTTACCAACAACCAAAAACGTATTTAAAAATAGGCTTAAGGACTTTACTAATATACGATAATTATACACAGTATGTAAAGGATGTAAATGATATTTTGTTATTGAAGTGTTGTATCAGTGAAGAATTATGTTGTGTCAGTGAAACGTGTTCCTGTCAGGGAAGCTTTATAGTTTATAGTGGCAGTGCAAAGTATTTGAACAGTGAAATCAGGATAGAATCGGTGAAATGTGTCGTAGTTCCAGTGCAGTGAGTGAGTTGACAGCGAAATGAGTGTAATGTGGAAAGGTACTTGTGCAGTTATGAACATATCATACTCGTGGGTTTTAGTTCGAACTTAGATTTAAGATACAAATTAGATTTATTTTAAATGTTATTTTAAGTGATCGTGCTTCATTTAATTTAGGATATTCCCTATTATTATTATTACTATTATTATTATTATTATTATTATTAGTATTAATTATTTGTATTAATTATTGGTATTATTATAAGTGCATTTTAATTAACAAGTTTATTATTGTCATTATTGAGTGTAATTAGTTACCACTGCCACCGGGTATATACCCATTGCAGTGTGAATAAATACATACATACATTTGTCATACCGTGGGATCAACTGTCATACCCCCATGTTCTACCGCCTGGGATCGGAACCAGTGTATGACAGCCGTCTGCACATCTCTTTCGATCCCATGATATGACAAATGTCTCAATTTCAATGGGGAATATGTTGAAAAATAAGTCGGAAGTGGTTGTATCTGTTCCAATATTTTTTTCAACGAAATTGTGTTTTCTTTCTTTCAGGGAAAGTTATTTTTACGGCCCTCGAGTGGCCAAAATTTGTATACCCACTTGTTTTGACACTATTAACATGGTGGAAGAAAAAAATAACTTTTTTATCTGCCCCCATCAGAATGTTTGCTTGTCAGATATGTTTGCGTTAACCGAATGGACAGAACGCTGGCTTTCCACACCGAGATGAGAGCGCAACTCCCGGTGAGTCAAAGTAAAATTTGTGATGGATAGAACTATGCTGTGTCAAATTTTCTGGGTGTACTTCATGATTCCTTCTCATTAGGGTTTACCGTAACATATAAATCAAGATACATTATGAAATATTTATTTTCTATAACATTAAATAATGTAAAGGTTACTGGTTCTTCTGATTATGAAGATTTTTTCAGAATATCAAAATACTGACAAAAAGTTTTTCTCCCGTAATACGTTCTGATAATAACAACGCGAAAACCAATACAAAAAATCAAGGGCAGTCGACGAAATAAAAACGAAATATAAATGCACCTAGGTCTACATCTTTAATAATATCTAGGTACACTGATGTTCAAAGGTATCCGGCCTACGATTTTATGATCGTGTAAGCGAACTTTCCAACCACGGGATAAGTCAGAACCAAAGATATGAAAAATTAACAAACTTTGAAAGAGTTCTGCTAGTTCTCAATAGGTGGCACCATTATTGCGAGCCGTTAAAAATGTTAAATGTTAGGTTTCATTTAAGGACACTCGCAATTGCCGAGGTTATATCAGCGTCGCCGGTGTGCCAGAATTTTGTCCCGCAGAAATTCTTTTACATGCCAGTAAATCTACTGACATGAGTCTGTCGCATTTAAGCACACTTAAATGCCATCGACCTGGCCCGGAATCGAACCCGCAACTCGGGCATAGAATGCCAGCGCTATACCAGCCATTAAAAAGTGTTAGTGAAAATGATAATGTAGATTAAGCATAAATTAAATTAAAGTTGGGAAGTTCATGAAGAGGTCCACTGTATTTCTGAAGACGACTCTCACAAGAGCGGATATAATATCAATAAACAGGCAACGACAAAAGGCTATTATCATAGATCCAACTATATGCATGGAGAAAGATCTAAACCAAGCTCATCAGGTTGATCAGGAAAAGAGGGACATTTATGAGCCTTGTATTCCCTACCTTAATGCCAAGTATAACATCCCTCTCTTCAATTGGTCAGTGACAGGTTTATTTTTTGGTGCTCGGGGTTCTTTACCAAAATTTACATATCATTTTTAAAACAATTATTATCAATACCATCTTTTGAAATTCGAAAAATCATCTCGCAAATTCTTAAAGATTCCCTGCAGATTATACAATTTTATTTATACCACTGAGAAGGTCTTAATTAAGGATATGCTAATTTTAAATATTTATGAGTATAATTTTAAGGTCATCTCCTAAGATTTTATTTTATAATTGATAATCAATGGTGCTTAATTATTACATTTTATTTTATAACAATATTCACATTTAATTAATTATATTTATTTGCTATTAATTTCCGGATCCTCGTGGTCATCCTTAATTAAGGCCGGACGATTTATTTCTCTCTTTCTCTCTCTAGACAATATCAGCGGTTTCCAGTCAAACTCAGTGTTGTTGTACAATCAGTAGAGTGGGATAAAAAATTGAATTCTACAGCACAGGTATATTTATCTACAATTGGAAACGGTGACTACTATCTTCGCCATCTATTCATAGAAGTAATAACTAAAGAAGCGACACTTACACGAACAAGTTATCGAACATTATCGATTAGTAGGGTCAGATATCTTTGAACGTCAGTAGATAGTTCCCATAGCAAATTCCCCAAAACACGTTGAACGTTATGGAAAAAAAAAATAGCAAACTGCAGAATTTCGTAGTCTTATGTTTTAAAGCCTACCGAAGTGGTTGTTTTAGCAGCTGTAAACATTAAAAGTCACAAGAACTACAGGAGTTATCGACTTGCATGCGATAACGTGTATTGTTCGTGACACTTGCAGATAATCACACGAAACTATTGTATTCAAAGCAACACTTCGAACTGAACTCCAGAATCGACCGAACAGTAATACTACTGAGCTGGGGCTTATGGAAGTTATATCACGAAAGATAACTCTTTCATTGATAACTGTTGCGACAAGCTGGCTGGTGAAATTGAATGCGAGATTGTGGGTGTTCGGGGCGTTAACAGTGGCGTCAGCATTTACAGCGTCTCGAGAATTATGGTGGCGTCAAACGCTGC
Source organism: Periplaneta americana (assembly GCA_025594305.2). NCBI lineage: Eukaryota > Metazoa > Arthropoda > Insecta > Blattodea > Blattidae > Periplaneta > Periplaneta americana. The sequence continues at coordinate 126,267,712 of JAJSOF020000011.1, read as the reverse complement.
TAATAATTCACACAGGAGAGACGTAAAGTTCTCAAAATACACTGCACTATTTAAGACAAGTAATAAAGCAAATCTTAGTTCTTTAACAATCTTTCTGCGAAACTGTTTCATAACATAAGCTTGCACAGCAAACAGCGAAGCATGTGAATAGACGAATGCGTTATTGTTGATAAAAGTAAAATCATACACGCGACAATTTCGTAACCACACGCTCCTGGAATACCATCTCCGAATCCCTCTATGGTCGAGGATGCGGGTTCGATCCCGGCCGAGGTCGATGGCATTTAAGTGTGTTTAAAAGCGACAGGCTCATGTCAGTAGATTTACTGGCATGTAAAAGAACTCCTACGGGAAAAAATTCCGGCACACCGGTGACGCTGATATAATCTCTACAGTTGCGAGCGACGTTAAATAAATCATATTTATTTATTTATTTACTCACTCACTCACTCACTCACTCACTTATTCACTCACTCACTTATTCACTCACTTATAGTGCTGGCCTTCTGTGCCCAAGATTGCGGGTTCGATCTCGGGCCAGGTCGATGGCATTTAAGCACAAATGCGACAGGCTCATGTCAGTAGATTTACTGGCATGTAAAAGAACTTCTGCGGGACAAAATTCCGGCACATCCGGCGACGCTGATATAACCTCTACAGTTGCGAGCGTCGTTAAATAAAACATAACTTTTTTTAACATTTCACTCATTTATTTATTTATTTATTTTTAGATTTATTTATATATCTATCCATCCATCCATCTATTTATTTATTCTTCGAATCCCAATGACCAAAGAAGTCTAGATGGCGAGCCTTCAGCAGAAAGGCTGGACGGCTAGAGCGTCAGTTTGCCAATCGCGGTGTTTGGTGATAGATTTTCACGAGGTACTCCAGGTTCCCCTACCAATAATCTCTCTTATTCCATTATTCATCGTACTCAGCTAGAAGGCCAATAGGAAAACTAACTAGCATATCATCATTCTCCAGTAGAAATTTGCTAGTGACACCCAATGTGCAAGCCACTGCATATTTGTTATATTAAGCCTATATTTTGTGTATTAGATGATAATGATGTTTTGTAAACAACAATTTTGAATGGAGAGTTATGATACTTGTAAATGTGTACATTCAATAAAATAAAGAATATTAATAATATTACACAATTAAAACAATAAAAAAGTAATACATTCTGAATTTTATGATTTATAAAAAAATTATCAGATGTTAAGTGGTACTTGAAGAAGAAGAAGACGAAGAAGAAGACGGAGAAGGAGAAGAAGAAGAAGAAGAAGAAGAAGAAGAAAAAAGATAGTGAGATGCGCAAGGCAGGACCATAGAACTTCCCCTGTTTTTAATTCTGCTTTGGAAGGAATTGATTACGTAGATTAGAACCATGCTCCGATCGACTTACGACACCGTTCTCAGTTTACAGGAGACCGATTGGGCCCCATTCTACATAGAAGTTAGGAGAGATGGATAATTCTGCCTTTATTTGACCTTGAACCGGAGTTTCCAGTTCGCAGATCGTCAGAATATAGGCCTAATCTAAAATAACATAATACAGCATAATACATTTAAGGAAAAGTTGAAAAGATTAGACTGTAAATGTAATTGTAGGTGCAGTGTAATTAATTAAGATGATATGTAATTTAGCTGATATGTAAATAAATTAAGGTGATATGTGATTAATTAAGATGATATGTAATTAAGTTGATTTGTAATTAATTAAGGTGATATGTAATTACTTAAATTGATAATAGTTGGGTGAAATAGAAGTACCTATAAGTTAGGTTTACTTTTGCTTATTGTAGGCGTTATTATAGAATAATTTTTATTTATAGTTAGAAATAAATTTAGGTTTATTTTACTTTATTTTTTCTTTTTCTTTTATTGCTGTAATTATTATATAATTGTAATGGTATTATTGTATATTATATATCACTGCCACCGGGTGTATACCCAATTGTAGTGTTAATAAATACATACATACATACATACATACATACATACATACATACATACATACATACATAATCAATACACTCTAAAATTCTAGGGTGCTATTCATAGACATTTCGCAGCACGCGCTACGAGCGTACTAAGCTAGCCCCGGCTATCCACCGATTACTAGTACAGAATTCAAATCATATCCTGTCGCTAACACTGGTTTATGAATACGAAAAACGCTGATCATCCACCGGAAGCCCGCGCTAAAAATGTCTATGAATACGGCCCTTAAAGAGTAAAGTAGTGGTCGCCAAGATGACGTCACGCCAAGTACAGGCCACAAAACACAGCAAAGGGGAAGGTAGGAGGAGGAAATATAAGAGGAGAAAGTGATGTCGCATAGAGAAACGTAACCACGTCATTCAGGTACTACCATATGGTGGTAGATGAAAGAAACGCACTGTCCGATATTACCTGATGTCCGATACCACCCAACTCTCCCCTAAGTATGCGAATTGGAAATGAGGCAGCAAAACAAGTAGGCAGATTCAAAGGTTGTGGTGCACTATAAGTAGTAACTAGGACTGCAGTCAGAAGTCAAAAGGAGGATAGCAATGGCCAAGGAAGCTTTAATTAGAGAAAGGAGCATCTTCTGCGAACCTCTAGAAAAAGAACTAAGGAAGAGACTAGTGAAGTGCTTTGTGAAGAGTGTGGCATTGTATGGGGAAGAAACATGGACACTGAGACGAAGTACAGAAAAACGACTGGAAGCATTTGAAATGAGAATATGGAGAAGAATGGAGTGTGTGAAATGGACAGACAAAATAAACAGTGAAGCTGTCCTAGAAAGAGTGGATGAAGAAAGAGTAGTGTTGACACTAACCAAGAAGAGAAAAAGAAAATTGTTGGACCACTGGCCGAGAAGAAATTGCCTACTTAAGGATGCATTGGAAGAAACGGTGAACAGGAAAAAAGTTCGAGGCACAACAAGATATCAGATGATAGACAAGTTTAAGATATATGGATCGTAAGCGAAGACTAAGAGAAAGGCCGAAAAGAGGGAAGATTGGAGAATAGGGCCTACTGGGTTTGCAGTGAAGGACCTGTCCTTGGGCAGAAACTAAGAATGAAAAATTAATAATATAATATAATAGGCCTACTATTTCTTTGGTCCAATCAACTGTCCGAAGACAGATCTGAACCTCACAAGTGATAACATGAAGGCATCACTTATGAGGCAACTAGGCCAGGAGATAATGCGGTAGGGTGGCTAGTTCCTTTCCTACATCGCCGATTAGCTACATGTTACACTAATCAGACGTCATATTTAATACGTATATATTTATCTGTTTAAGTTAAATCGGTCTATCTGTGATTAAATTTAGCAATGCATAACAAGGAAAAGTTAGAGATTCCTTCCCTGAAATTATATCAGTATTATCATATAATACCGTTTCCCACTGATAATGATGTAATATTTTTTCTTATCCATGAATGAGAAGTTCATGATGGGTAAAACCCGATTTGAATTTCGCTTATAGATACGAAGTAAAATTTCGCCGTATCTATCTCAAAGAATGTAACCACATAAAAATCGTAATAAATTCATACTGTTTCATCATAAATATGTAACTAAAAGATCCGATTTTATACGACTAGAGGAACCAAAGTTTTCACAAGCACAGCTCTTAGCCATGGTACCTAGTTTGATCCAAAGTTAGGCCTACATAATAAAATAATTGAAAAATACCCAAATTTGGAAAATTTTAATATCAGAAATTTCAAAAATAACGTTAGGAATTTAATTGTTAAAGAATGCCTATATGTTGATTTAATATGTGTATGTATTTGTATGATTTAAATTGTTAAAATTCAAATTGTTTTTTTAAGTTAATTTATTCTTATAATTTTTTTTCCTTGACCCACTTTGTGTCAAATAATTATCTTTGTTTGTGTTAAGTATGTGTTTACATAAGCACGAATTTTTACTCCTTCAGGGAAGAATTAAGACTATTTTTGTACATGTTATTTTACTAACAATAAACAACAACAATATGCATTTCTGGATTCCTCCATACGTGCTATATGCCCTGCCCATCTCAAACGTCTGGATTTAATGTTCCTAATTATGTCAGGTGAAGAATACAATGCGTGCAGTTCTGCGTTGTGTAAGTTTCTCCATTCTCCTGTAATTTCATCCCTCTTAGCCCCAAATATTTTCCTAAGAACCTTATTCTCAAACACCCTTAATCTCTGTTCCTCTCTCAAAGTGAGAGCCCAAGTTTCACAACCATACAGAACAACAGGTAATATAATTGTTTTATAAATTCTAACGTTCATATTTTTTGACAGCAGACTAGATAAAAGCTTCTCAACCGAATAATAACAGGCATTTCCCATATTTATTCTGCGTTTAATTTCCTCCCGAGTGTCATTTATATTTGTTATTGATGTTCCAGTATATTTGAATTTTTTCATCTCTTCGAAAGATAAATCTCCAATTTTTAGGTTTCCATTTCGTACAATATTCTGATCACGAGACATAATCATATACTTTGCCTTTTCGGGATTTACTTCCAAACCTATCTCTTTACTTGCTTCAAGTAAAATTTCCGTGTTTTCCCTAATCGTTTGTTGATTTTCTCCTAACATATTCACGTTATCCGTATAAAGAAGAAGCTGATGTAACCCGTTGAATTCCAAACCATGTCTGTTATACTGAACTTTCCTAATGACCAAAGCTCGGAACTTGGGGACTTGTGTCTTTGCACGTGGCTAAGCGACCGGACTTCAATGTCAACAAACTCCCGCTTCCAGCACAGAGGTACTGTCAGGTCTGCTATAAAAGTGGTTCCTGGCTGGAACAACATAATGATAATATTATGATAGGTTGAAACACGTAATTTTATAGCATATATATATATATATATATAAATAAACATGCAAAATACATCAAATTTACAGTTCTGCTCTGTACATTTCATTACAGTGTATGACTACATGCATTCGAAGATTTTCGAACCCATAAATTCTTCGTCTGTTAGTTAAACATGATTTGAAACGAAGGAAACTTATTTCCACGTCACATGAAGTGACGGGAGCAAACTTAAATTTTTTTATTTTATTTATTTTAACTAGCTACCTAGTGAGTACAAAATTGCATTTATAAAATAAAAATGTTTCTAGCCACTACCGTAAGAGCCAGGCTCGTGTACGGTTTGGTCTTAGTGAATAATATAACATAAAATTTACAAGGACACTTTACTAAATACAGTAAGTAACTTAATTCAAACCAATATATACAACACAAGAGCAAGAATAAAGAAGAAAGAGAAAACGAGAGAAAAATACACATTTAATACAAATTGACAATCCGACAGAAGCCAGTGATAATTCAATAAAAACATGAATATAGTTGATAGAAATAAAAGATAAAAAAAGTACATTTGTTACTATTATAAATCATGGATAATTTTACAAATTTCTTTTTTAAAAGTTTCAATTTTAAAAAATTTCAAATTTGGAAAAAGGTTTCAAATTTTATTATAAAGTCTTGGGCCTAAATAAAATACTGAATATTTTCACTGTCACTGTTTCCTGTTCGATTTTCAGCAGATCTCGTATCTGAGAAAGATAAGTAGGCCTATATCCTAAATTTTTCTCGCAAATAGTTTTCAATTAGTGTATCACTACTAGGGAAGGTCCCTCTACGACTTGATCCATGGCTATGGACAAATTTTCCATCAATTTAAAGGACTGCAATGTCTTTCAATGAATGCCCGTTTCCAGCTTTAGTTTATGTGTGACACAACTTACAAAATATAAACTCTGCATTAGAAGAAAATAATGTATCTTCTCAGAATTCCTCCACGAAATTCTGTACCTAAAATTTAAGAAATGTATTTTCAAACTTCCATAACACCCATTCGAATAACACGTATTTTCTCATTCCTCAGACAGACAATTTACCTGTAATTATCTTAATGTCACTGGCTTCGACACGACACAGTTTCTTCGTTCGTCTTCTTGCCATTCGATGTGACCACTTTCTTAGTACATACGACTGGCCCTGAGCACTTGCAGCTTGAGCTTTGTGTACGCTGTACCTGTAACTTACTCAAGCGCACGACACACAAGTCCCCAAGTTCCGAGCTTTGCTAATGACATATTGTACTGTATGAAATTCATAATGAGAAAGCAGCTTATGTGTGACTTACACTGAAATCACACATGGATCGGTTTCGCTGAGGATTTTGTTTTTAAAAGATCGATGGACAAACGAAGTACTTCCTGTAGCTCAGTGCTTGAAACCAATAATTGACACAGTATCTTTTCTCCCAACGATATACAGTAGAGGAGGCAAGACCTGTCCTGTGACCTTGTCATGTGCCTTGGCTATATCATCAATGGATATAGAGGGGGAAGATAAGTTTTTGTCTGAGATGAACTTCCGTGTCAGTGGATTCGTATAATATTAACTATCCTGAAAGACTCTCTCTCTCTCTCTCTCTCTCTCTCTCTCTCTCTCTCTCTCTCTAATCCTTCTTTCATTTCTCGCAAGCTCACATGCCAGGTCTTGCCTCCTCAGCTATAATACGCGGGCAGAAGTTTTGTTTGTTCGTGGGAATGAAAAACCGTATTACTGGTATAGGATTAACGGTACCGATTTCATATGTTGCAGACGTAAGATAGTAAACAAAGCAGTTTCTCGGATTTGCTATCTCAACTTGAGACTGTGTAAATAAAGACGTGTTTGGATATACCGCTTGTCATTCCGCCACTCATGTTAATAGCCGGCAATGTTAATTATTTCGGAGAAGTGTTACATCACAGCTCAAATGTGTCTACAACTCGGTGTATGAATCGGCAGCTATAAACACACGTTTAGTGTTGTGGGCAAGACTAATTATGTGACCTGAATTCTCAACTAAAGAGGCGTTTCCAGTAACAATTATGGTATTCAGAAAACAGTGTATACAATAGAGATCTGCACGGGTCGAAAATCTTACTCAGCCCGATCTGAACCAGACCCGAAACCCGATATTAGCTTATAAATGAAGAGTGTGATCCCAAAACGAGCTAAGTCCATTTGGCCATTTTTATTTTTCATATATGCTTATGTTTGAGCCTTCTATCATATTTTAAGTATGTTTTCTTCCAAAAAAAATGACAATCCTTGTCTTAAAGGTTGTGTTATTGTGCATAACTCGCTCAGTCCGGAGACCGGTAGATACAAAAACTAGCCCAGTTCTTTCATAAAAACGGACTTAACGCGTTTTGGTATCACACTCTTTAATTATCACCCGAGCCCGACCCGAAATCCAACATTAGCTTAGAAGAACACGCAGAAGTACAGAATCAAAACATTGGGCATAAAAACAAAATTTTACTTAAACTTATTTACACTGTAATACAATTCTATTTCACTAATTATTAGCTTCACCAAAACGTTTGAACAGAGCCGCCATTTTCAGTTAACTGTCTATGCGAGAAACAAATGACGATCGCAAAGCATGTTTCACAGTACCATAAAGAATTTTCAGTTTGAAATACTAGCAAACTAAGAAACAAATGCTAGGGAAGTGATAAAAACAAGCAAATGCTAGGGAAGTAATAAAATTGTAGCGATAAACAGCCAGGATTGGTTGAAACCAACGAGTTCAAACACTTCCTTTCGTACCGTTTTATTGGTCAAAAGTAGTATGACGTAGTAAAAGTGTAGGATAAATTAGGGTCTGTTGGACAGTCGGGCATGTTGGACACTTTGTACTTTAACGTGTTACCTCGCCACTTGTGGGCACCTCATTCTGCTAGAAGTCAATGACTGAAGTAGCCGACTGCCCAACAGACCCTAATTTACCCTAAGTCATATAAATACACGAGATATAAATATAGATTAGACAGTAATAGGAAGTAGGCCTATAGCGAGTGATGGATTGAGAAATGGATTGCATCTAATGCGCCATGACCATGAGTACTAAACAAACAAACAAAGAAACAGACAGACAGACAGACAGACAGACAGACAGACAGACAGACAGACAGACAGACAGACAGACAGACAGACAGACAGACAGATAGATAGATAGATAGATAGATAGATAGATAGATAGATAGATAGATAGATAGATAGATAGATAGATAGATAGATAGATAGATAGATAGATAGATAGACAGACAGATGGATAGATAATTCATGAATGAATTAATAAATGAATTAATTAATTACGAATAAATGAATAAATAATAAATGAATAAATAAATAAAATAATAAATGAATATTTATTTGTCGATATGTTACAGTATATTCGAAGACAGTAAGTGACTAAGTGTGAAAATCTGTCTGTTGATTGCCAGCAAAAGGACGCAAGTCACATATATTTAAACTCCTTTTTCTTCTTCTTCTTCTTCTTCTTCTTCTTCACTATCAGGAATTAGGCTTGCAGCCTGTACCGTCTTCACTCCGGCCATTTTTTCTTGGCTTTCCCAATTCTCGTCTTCCGTCTGGTATATATTTTAGTATATGTTTTACTATTTTGTCCTTTTCCATTCTTCCAATATGTTACAGTATATCCATTGTTTGTTTTCTTCTATACAATCATTAATGAAAAATATGTTCAATTCTGTCCTTACATTTTCATTTCATATTTCATCCATTAATGTGCAACCTTTTACCTTTCTTAAAAATTTCATCTGAGCAGTTTGTATCCGTTGTTGTTCTTTCTTGGTTAAAGTTCATGATTCGCTTCAATAGGTTAGAACAGGCGTGGCCATTACTTTATAAAACTTCAACTTTGTTCCTTGTCTTGTTTTATTTTTTAATGTTCTCTGAAATTGTACCACACATGATTTGGAATTTAAGTTTGTTATATACATCTTTTTCTCGTTCTTGACTTATATCACAACCTAAGAAGTTAAAATGAGATATTTGTTCAAATATATTGTCATTTATAATGCTCTTAAAACATATTGAGTATCTTCCTCTTCTTAATTTTCTTGTAAGAAATTTTGAAATTACAATTCTCACATAATAGGTTTAAGTGGTTTATTACATGTTTAAATTGAGTTTCTGTAATTTAAATTAAATAACTAATACCACTTCCATATCACTTTGGTACTGTTTAGAAAGGGGGAACATTTAGAAAGAGCGGAACATTCATCTCATCATATTTCAAAGTGGAAATTTTGGACATACTTCCTTTTAGCTTCTCACGTTATAGGCCTATAAGAAAAGTTTAATTTCTTTACTAATGGTTGTTAGCAGGAAGACGTATAGTGTGTCACTTAAGTAAAGGTAATCATATGGTGATAATCTGTATTAAATTGTCTCCTTCGTTAGCTATGTTCTCATTGATTAAAAAATATGAGCCAACACCAGAAATTCACGAACAAGGGAGTCACGTGATAGGCATGGCACAAGTGCATCGCTTAGTACAGATCATAAACATCGAAAGTATTTTAAACCATTTTGAACCTCATGGTTCCTTTCAGAAAATATTTCGAAATTTAAATGCTCAAACTAAAAATCTAACTGAGAATAGTCAAATTCTGTGATATAAATTTTGATTACTCTAATACGAAGATAGCAGTATATACGATAGCTATTTTTGAAATTGTTTTGAGAGCTTGTAGTGACATAGACCCATGCATATCACATGAACAGATAAATTAATGTAATTACTGTCTCTTGATGATACACTTCGAGGAAATAAATTACATGGTTGTATGCGTAAAATCCTTGTAAAAGAATACTTCTCCGTACGAAATTGCGTTATCTAGTTTTCGTTTCAAGGACTCTGGATCTGCCCAGTCGAATGTGCAAGACTACGGTTCCCTTCTCAAGCGTGACGTCCTGCAAATGCACATGTTCATTGCAGTGCTCAGTTTTCTCGCTATTCTCATGTCAGTATATTATCTGGTTCACTTTTCTCTTTTTATTAAAATTGACCTATTCAACGAAGACTTATCTCGACAAATCATGGGCAAGTCTATGACATTTCCAATAAAATTAAAGTGACCATTACACTTTTACTACGTAATACAACTTTTGACCAATAAAACAGTACGAAAGGACGTCTTTCAACCAATCATGGCTGCTTATCGCACAATTTTATCACTTACCTAGCATTTGTTTATTTTTTATCACTTTCCTAGCATTTGTTATCACTACCCTAGCATTTGTTTCTGTGTTTGCCAACATTTCAAACTGCAAATTCTTTACGATACTATAAAACATGCTTTGCGATCGTCATTTGTTTCCCGCATAGACAGTCGACTGAAAATGGCGGTACCGTTCAAACGTTTTGGTGAAGCTGACATTAGTGGAATAGAATTTTGGTAAGTCAATTGATATTTCATTGTATTATAGTACTTTATTTCTTCTAATCTTTATATACTTTCTTCTAATAATGTAATAGTCAATTAAATCCCACTTGAGTTTTAATTTTCTCTAGATAAATCAAAACCTCTAGTAAGGTTACTGTTGATAATCACTAGCTTCCATAACAAAATTTAAATTATTTTGTTATTCGATAAGATCCCTTTCGATATTTTAATTGTATACTTTTCACAGCTTTATATCGAGTCCGAATAATCAATATCCGTGTATAAACCTATTTCAGCCAGAGCTTTAACCTTCTCTTCCTATTTAATTTTAACTTCAAATAGAATTTTCATAATTTATTTAGATTGCTAGCATTTAGGGGCCCGTTCATTGTTTTAAATATAATTATAGCATTTAAGTTCAAAAAATTTTACCCAGTCACAAATCTCTCAAATCATTAATTGCCGCACAATTTAAAGCTATATGTACTGTACCTTCCGCTTGTCCGCATAATGGACTTTTTTCTCTACGTTCCCTCTCTTATTCTTGAGCCTCCAGATATCTAATAGGATCCACTATGCCATTCCTGTTCTCTCTTCTCTTGAATGTATGATATCACGGTCTAGTATATACAATCACGAAGCTTGAGTTTTGAGGGTGCTAGGAACAATATACTGTGTCGGTACTATTTTGCATTGTCTGTAATGGGGCGATAGTAGCAATCCTAGCGGTGAGCAACTATCCATGGATGCATATTTACTACGTATTGAGCTTCGTGATTGTATATACTAGACTGTGATAATATATTCTTCCTGTTCCCAAAACGTTTTAATCTCCCTATAGTATTTTAGTAAACCTAGGTCCTTAATATTACGAAAGATATCCAGTCTCGAAATTTCATTTGTCCTCGCTTTTACTATTTTTCCAATAGTCCTTGTGTTTAATGCCCCTAGTTCTCTCCATAGTCAATTTAGATCTAATTTATTTACTTTCATTTCAAGATCTTACAATCAATTCGGCTTTCAATTAGCGACGTCCATGCTTAAGATACATTTTTTACCATCACTGAAGCATTCTTCAACAAAATACAGTAAACACTCTGCTACCCGTGGTAATGAAGAGAGTAGGCTGAACGCTTAATCGAAAAATCGGGTAATCCGTACCATAAAATATTTTCGTAAATAATGAATAATGCTTACACTTTCGTAATGTCCTCCATAGTCTTGTATTTAACACGTTAGGTATTGGATCAGAAATTCACTAATTTCATCTGGTTGTTAACAATGGATTTTAAGGGCCAAGGAAACTCCTTGTAATAGCTGTCTGTGGTAAGGTAGGGATATTGGAGGTCTCGTGTTGTAGATTAGCATACATACAGTAGCCTACTTTATACATTTTATCCTTGATTTTTTATTAAATTGCACACATTTTGACATAACGATAAATAAAATCGAAGTAGGCCTACTCAGATAAAATCTACATCCCCGCCGCTATGATGAGAAAATATCTCATCGTCTTTCCTGAAGCTCCATCTCTGGTACCATACAAGATGACGACACCTGACAAAACCTATAGAACAGAAAACTTATCCTTTTTTATCCGAAGTTATGAAATAAACATGACAGTCATGGCAATACTAAGTAAAGATAACGTTCTCCAATTCGGCTGCGGGTTACCTCATTCTCTCGATCATTAATAAGATAAACGCAAGAGAATTGTGCAAATTCTTAATACATATTCAAGGACAAGGACTTCTCATTGCATCTTAACTTTTGTTCACTTTTGCGTGGAAAACCCGGCATAGAATCATCGTTCTAAGAAATTTGTAAATTGCTCATAGAGCCGCGATTTCCTCAGTATTGGTTTCCTTTCGAAATTAAAACTCATTGCGGTTACTGTATCGTCCCCTCAGATCAGAAAGCAGCTGGCGCATACAGGATGGATGGAGATCACATGTGCCATACTGTATCTCAGGCAAGAAATTGAAGAAAGGAAGTATTCTGACAATGTTGAGTGTGATTAGCTCACTATGAGATTTCGCTGAAAGATGCGATATTAAAAAAAAATCTCTCGTCAGTCTACTAGAAAGAATCTGGACGACTGCTATATTAAAAGTGTAATAATACAAAATGTTGACAATATCTTAATTCAATTCAGTTATGCGTTTTTCGTACACCCCAGATCATACTGGGTTATGTAACTGCTCTTCTACATTTAACGGCACTGAAAACTTTGAAGAGTTTCCGGGAAATTAAATGTAGAGTTATCAGCGCTTGCAACTAACAGTTCACACCTACGAATACACACACGCAGTTGGTCTCAATAGCAGCATTCTGTCCCTTAGTCAGTGCAGTAGTGTCGTCAGACTTCCTAATGACAGGATATAACGATATGTGTTGAAGTTTTTATTTAATTTGCAAGAAAAACGCCGATTTTATTTAAAAAAACTGATGTAAGTATTGCATCATCACTCTCTAATAAGAGTAAAAATCAGAAACGTAAGAATAGTACTCACCGACTAAAACAGTGCCAGTATTTAGATAAAATGATTTAATTTTTAGAAAAATATTCATTTCAGACTAATATATATTAGTCCACTGCTGTGGAGTAACGGTTAACTCGCCTGACCGTGCAACGAGCGGGCCCTGGTTCAAATCCTGGTTGGGATACGTTACCTGGTTGAGATTTTTCCGGGGTTTTCCCTCAACATATTGAAGCAGAAATGCTGGGTAACTTTCATCGTTGGACCTCGGACTGATTTCGCCATCATTAATTCACATATGAACCCTATAGATTCAAAATTTATCCACTTAAATTAAAGGATTTTGACAGTCACTGGTAAAAAAATAGACGAAATTTTCATTCTAACACTGAGTTTTAAGAAACTTTTTGCTTTAAATTCTGTGACTTTTTTAATTGAAACTATATAAATCATTAGAATTTATTCTTTGCAAGCAATACTTACTTACTGGCTTTTAAGAAACCCGGAGCTTCATTGCCGCCCTCACATAAGCCCGCCATCGGTCCCTATCCTGAGCAAGATTAATCCAGTCTCTATCATCATATCCCATCTCCCTCAAATCCATTTTAATATTATCCTCCTATCTACGTCTCGGACTCCCCAAAGGTCTTTTTCCCTCCGGCCTTCCACCTAACACTCTATATGCATTTCTGGATTCGCCCATACGTGCTACATGCCCTGCCCATCTCAAACGTCTGAATTTAATGTTTCTGATTATGTCAGGTGAAAAATAGAATGCGTGCAGTTCTGTGTTGTGTAACTTTCTCCATTCTCCTGTAATTTCATCCCTCTTAGCACCGAATATTTTCATAAGCACCTTATTCTCAAACACTCTTAATCTCTGTTCCTCTCGCAAAGTGAGAGTCCAAGTTTTACAACCATAAAGAACAACCGGTAATATAACAGATTTATAAATTCTGTTCTAAATTATAACATACCATACTGTGTCGTATGATACTGCATAACTATAGAGACCGACGACTTCCAACACGTCTTACTGGAATCAAGTTCATGATGTCATATACTCGTGACGTAAGAGTATAATTCGCCGCTAAACAATCTTATTGCTCTTAAACCGCCAATGATACCTCTCATCCCGCCAACAGAAACAAAGAGCATAGATATCCGGGCGACTTATACAGAGACATCATTTTATTTTTACTAACATTTTTAATATCAACCTGTCTATACCTTTAGAGAACCGGAAACACCGCTTGCTCCCCCCTCCAAGACTGGAGTTCGATGATACTGGCGTAAAACAAAAACAAATCAATCTACTAGGTATAGGATGGAAGAAAAGTAGTTCATCCATTTACGTAAACTAGGAAATATCGTGATTTTGAGTTTGACAATTTTCATTAGGTTTTTCTTTAATCAAAGTACAGTACTGTATTAAGAATAAGTGTTTTTACTCACGAAGTGAGTTATCCATGCGAACGTATTCATTATGCAGTGTATATTATACTGTCTACAGCACATTAGCGTACAATATAGAGAAAGAAGTTAAATTGAAAAATAATCATAATATGAATATTTAAAGACAATTTTGAAAATGGTGGCCGTTCATTTCGATACAGGCTTCAGTTCTTTTGTGCATATTATCGCACTATAGACTATTGCATCTAATTCCAATTGCCAGTTTCGTCTTTCGTACTAGTAACTTATGTTGAAATAATTCTGTACCTACTCTACGTACTGTAAATTCAATCTTCACTTCTGCCCGACCCGAAAATATAAAATTACTCAGACATGCTATCTACTGTCCGTACAAGTGGTTATGCCGGAGGATTGTAGAAAGGGAGGAAATCACGTGACAGTTAATTACTTAACGAGGCCCTTTTATTTAAGTTAAATTAAACAGCTGTATAATATTACGTAAACTTCCAATTCCTAGGAGAAATTAATGTTTTCAGAAAAGAGCTAAGACAGCCCAGCTTTTACAGAGGGGCGAGCAGAAGCAGGTGGGGGAAATCGGGATGCGACGTAGGGAAACGGACAGTACCTGTGCGAAAATATGATTCAATATTGAAAGCTCTTTCGTCACTGGAAAACGCGAACATATTTCTGGAACGTACTATACTCAGTAACTCAGTACTGCTTACTATCTGCGGTCTTGGTTCTGTGTGGAGTTGGAACTTCCTTAGTAGAAGGGGTGGAGTGAAGTACATTCAAAAACTCAGGTACAATAAAAATTGAAGTAAAAATAAAATGATGTCCCTGTAGAAGACTCTGTAAATGTATATACTGGTATTTTAAAATTCTTAACAATGCAATCAGTTTACCTCACAGAACTGAAAGAGCATTTTATTAGAACATTCCACAGCAGTTTCGTTCCAAAGAGTTCCGTCACCATTAGTCGTCAGGATGTAATTATTTTTCCACCCACATTATATTCTAACTGCTGCCGACAAAACTTCATTAATTAAAATAATAAAGGAAACTATATCCGCTTATTGCCAGAAGAGCGTGTAGAGACACGGAATCGTTGATATTAAGCATTCCCGGCATCCAGTTCCTGTCATTTGCAGTGTAAAAGAGATGCCTCAAAGGGACGCAGCTTTTGTAGAAAAACATATAGGCTTACACATTTGCCCGTAATTGTAAGGAAATACGTCAAAGTGTTGAAATGTGTGGACAAACCTAAGAGAATCTTTATTTCTCCCGTAACAAGGAACGATAAACTCATGATTATACTCTGAGAATGCGTTGACTGCTTGTACGTACACACTTTAAATGAGTAGTTCTAAACTTGGGGTGCACATACCCCCGAGGATAAATGTACAGTAGGCCTATATGCATAGCCTACATCATTGAAATGCTCGGCAAACAAGTTACGACAGTTCCCACCTCTTAACTTGACCTGTAGAAGCGACAGACTAGCATTCATAAGGTCTTGGATTAGAATCTCTGCAGCTGAAATTATATTGTCCTTTATTATTATTATTATTATTATTATTATTATTATTATTATTATTATTAATCCGTGGCACGACAGCCCATGCAGGACCATGACGGACCAGCCGTTTGCTGTCCTCATGGCCACATGCCGAAGCAGAGGTGGACGATCATCCAACCAGAATGGAGGTATCGTGTGGTTAGCACGATGGTTCCCCCCAGCCGTTATAGCTGGCTTTCTTAAGCGGATTTCGCTACCTATCGTAGCTCCCCAAGTGCATCAAGATGCTGGGTGGACACCGGTCCCATACACTGGCCGAAATTTCATGAGAAAATTTCTTTCCCCCATGAGGACTCGAACCAGCGCGCATTCCGTAACGCGAGTCTAGGCAGGATGTCTTAAACCACGACGCGGGACATTATTTTTTTCTAGTGTTATTTGTAAAAAAAAAATGTTCTTGTTTAGATGCGTTTATCAGAAAACATGCGGAAAGTGAGTGCAGAGCACTCAATGCAAGAAATCTTAATTTCAGTGTCAGTTTTCTTGTTCAAAATGCTGTATTTTCACGCGTAGGCAGGCACACAAAAAAAAGGTCAGGTTATAGTCGCAGAGAATGAAGTGAGAAAATTGTGACCGAAACGTTATCAACGTAATCACTCTCAATCAAATTGGCTTTGAATTCATATCAAAAAGAAGGTATATAATCATTTGGGAATGGATTTTTATGTAAATAAATATGCATATTTTTTTACTTTTAGATAAAAGACTGAACCGTAACTAAGACAAAAATTTCGAATCAGATACACGGAGATTTGTGTATGAGATTTTATTTCACATAAAATACATGTTTTTGTACTATTTTTTTACATAAATACTTATTTTAAACAATTAGGTATAAATGCATAAATTGCCATTTACTCTTTGTTCTAATTTTTTTTAAATTACATCCAAAACTTAGTACATATAGCATATTAATTAAAACACAATGTGAATGAATAATTTGAAGGAAAAAATTGTTCCGGGGCCGGGTATCGATCCCAGAACCCTTTGCTTAGCGCACGAATGCTCTACCGACTGAGCTACCCAGGAACTACACCCGACACCATCTCATTTTTCCCTTGCAATTATTCAAGTCTGCTTCACAGGGAGCTATTACCTGAAAGCCAGATTTGCATAATATATTCGTTACTGCAGGTACGTTAACAGAAAGTCACTCAGATTTTGTGTGCACTCAAAGTTGGCCTTGTCAGCTCACTTCAGTTGTGTGGATATAAAGGGAAGAATTGAGACGTCGGGTGTAGTTCCTGGGTAGTTCAGTCAGTAGGGCATTCGTGCGCTAAGCGAAGGGTCCCGAGATAGATACCCGGTCTCTTAACAACTTTTGTTATTCAAATCTGTTTCACAGGGAGCTATACCTGAAAGCCAGATTTGCATAATGTGAATGAATTTCTTTCTTCTATATATTGCATCATGACCTCGACTTCGCATGATCTCTCGCACTCCCAAAGAGGAATCCCTTATCTATGAAATGACGGGTGACACAATGCATTCGACTCGAATATTCTGCAGTTGGAGGCGTTTGCTTGATTCATTCAAACTCTTTATGCAGTAGGTACCGGTACATAAGTGAGATTATTGGTGATATAATGCCGAAAGTCAAGTCGTGTTCATTCCCGTTTGTAGCAATATGTTGCTGAATTTAGAGGAATTTTTACAAGTGATGGAAAAATTATATTCTGTCAAAAATGTGGGAAATCTGTAAATGTGGATCAGCGATCTCAAATGTTCCAGCATTTAGCAGGTAATAAACATAGAATGGCAGCTTCTAGACAGTTCTTTTAGGTGAAGCAGCTTCCTCTTCACATACCGCGTTTTCAAAAAGGTCTAAATATTACCCAGATTTAAGCATAGCTTTTTTTCATCTGATATTGTTTTATATAAATTGGAAAGTTCAGAGTTTGGAAAACTTCTTACAAAATACACAAAAATTTTATAATAGGTACCAGAAGAATAAACATTAAGAAAAATCTATGCCCCTGTGTGCTAACAAAGAAATACTAGGAACGATCAGAGCAGAATGTGAAAATAAAAAAATATGGATAAGCATGGACGAATCACAGGACTCTAGTAATAGAAAGTGGGAAACGTGGTATGTGTGCTAGAAAATAATGAAATAGTTTCCAAGAGGTGTTTTCTATTAGCATATAGATAAATCTCTTCCTTCTACCGGTATCGTGCATTGTTCCTAGACAATCGACATCGGTTTGTGATGGGAAACTTGGTGAAAGTCTTCACTGTTCATTACAACAGCGAGCTATTTGAACCCACCACTGTCTCAACAGATTGGTGAATGATTTTTTTATAACACATACTTAAAATGTTGCAACATTAAAACAAAACATTTTTACAATTTTTATACATATTTCTATTTTTTTATACAAGTTTCCATTTTTTTACTACAAAAATACATATTTCCAAGTTCTTTAGCACATAAAATCAGTTCCCTAATCATTCATGACAAAGAATATCGGTTCTGGAGATCGTATTACGACATTCATAGCCAGAGTTATGGGGGCATGGGGGGGGGGGACTGCCCCCTCAAACTTGTCTGAGCTCTTTTTTTTTTCTATTGACGTTAGAAAGTATTGAAGTCAAAAGATCTTTTTTGCTTTTGTTTATGATTAAGTTTCTGTGTTTAAATTTACGAATTAATGTCTTCAGATCATGTGTCTGGATTATAAAATTTATTTTAAATTTCTAAATGTATAAGAATTTCTATACCTCATTTGAGAATGGAACCACTATAATGCATCTTTTGTAACAGTCTGTATTCATGTGTTAGAAGTCTGCAGGTGTTCAGGCCGCTACTCGGAGAAATATGAATTACATACTGCACATCAATGCAAAAAAAGAAAAGTGATCGCGGTGTAATGTGTAAACTTAAAGACGAGATTAAATAAAACAATTAGAGTTTACATTTCATATATCTTCAGGAAGTTATGCTTCATATAAAATAATTTTTATTGATGTATGCATGTGTTTCTGTACGGGAGAGAAAAAGAGGGAGATTGTTTTAAATTATGTCCTATTATAATATTTTGTAGTAGATCTGTAGTTCAAGCCCTATACAACTCGATTCGAAACATCGCGGATATGGATGTAAGAAACATGCCCCACGAAAATACCTTTATTAAATGATCATATTCCGATACTCTTTACCATTGACAAGCTATAACGGGGAGAGGAGGTAAATGATGTCCCCAGAACCCCGTTATATGGGGATTCTATGGTTTTGCTTTGTCCCCGGCCCCCCCAAGGAAACGATTTTCTCTCCGTCTATGACGATATTGCTTGTGGTACGATTATGGACCTGAATGGCAACCATTGTATGTGCTGAGAAGTGGAAAATTCCAAACAAACGACTACCGGGAACTACAAGTTTATGTGCACAGCAACTAACTGCACAGGGATCCCCATAAATTGCAGAAGTGTCTATAAAAGAAAATTTGAATTATGATAATGCAGTAAGTAAATCAGACAATTACACAGTATTTGAACTTCTCCTCGAGATACTCAATTCCGAAGTGGTGCAGTCAGTGTTGCCAACACCTAATTTGTATTCCCGCCAGTCTAACACATAGAAATCCGACAGAATCCGTCAAAATTACATACAAATAATAAGACCCATTCACTATATCTATAAACAAATAAAAAGTAAATTTTAACACAGTTTACTTATTAATCTTCATTGAAATAAGAACATGGTACGGCACGGGCAGAGCTGTTCAAAGAAGAGGTAAGATCCCCAAAAATTAAACAATTAAAAATGACAGCAGCTAAAAAAGTCAAAAGGTGATGCAAATCATAATTTCCGCCAGAAAATCCGTCACCCGTCAAAGCCATTCTTTTCCCGTCCGCTACGTTGAAATTCCGTCACTTTTGACGGAATTTCCGTCCAGTTGGCAACACTGGGTGCAGTTTTATACAGAACCAATTTTCTGTAAAGGAAAACCGGAAGGAAATATCGTCCTTTCCACATCTTCATCGCTTGAACTAAATAATAATTTACAAATGCGACTGCAATGCTTTTTCCTTGTATGTATAATGATGAGCTTATATTTAAAGAAAGTGTCACGGAGATAAAAAGTAAGTGTTTTAATTATATTTGCAAATACTATGTTATGAAAGTGCTAAGTTCTGATGCATTCATATACGTTGATATGAAGTGTTATTCTTTCGCTGAAATTTCTACATCATTAGTAGTTCCATGAACTCCTCTCCATGCCATCCAAAGGGTGTACCTGGCATTATGTGTTAATTGTATGAATTAGGTGACAAACGACGACAATTTACACATCTTGTAGATTACGTTCTTCTCTTTGGGAGAGTTAAGTTAGATTTGTTTATTTTTGGAGAGTAATGAACGTTACCATCCCGCCATTGTCATTGCACCATTAAGAACTTGCTACGGATCCTCTAGGTTACAACTATGCATTTGTAGACACTAGCATACTTACAACTCTCCACTCATTACAAACAAACAGTATGATTGTTGCAGTGAACTAATTCCCTAACGGCAAGCTTTCTGTTGGATTTACAGTGAAATTTTATTTTTACTAACATTTCTAATGTTAACCTGGCTATACCTTTGGATCAACGACTGAGAACCGGAAACACCGTTTGCTACCGCCTTCCAAGATTGGAGTTCGATGATACTGACGTAATATACAAACAAATTACTTTACTAGTATAAGAGGGAAAAAATTAGTTCATCCATTTACGTAAACTAGGAAATATCACACTTTTGAGTTTGATAATTTTCATTAGGTTTTTGTTTAATCAAAATACAGTACAGTGTTAACAATGAGTATTTTTACTCACGAACTGAGCTGTCCATGCGGACGTATTCATTATGCAGTGTATATTATACTGTCTACAGCACATTAGCGTACACTATAGAAATTGAAGTTAAATCGAAAAATAATCATAATATGGATATTTAAACACATTTTTTAAAATGGTGGCAGTAAATTTCGATACAGGCTTCAGTTCTAATGTGCATATTATCGCACTATAGACTGTTGCACCTAATTCCAATTACTACCGGTTTCGTCCTTCGTACTAGTAACTCAAGTTGAAATAATTCTGTACCTACTCTATAAAAGAGTACCTTACTTACTTACCGGCTTTTAAGGAACCCGGAGGTTCATTGCCGCCCTCACACAAGCCCGCTATTGGTCCTTATCCTGAGCAAGATTAATCCATTCTCTATCATATCCCACCTCCCTCAAATCCATTTTAATATTATCTTCCCATCTACGTCCCGGCCTCCCTAAAGGTCTTTTTCCCTCCGGCTTCCCAACTAACACTCTATATGCATTTCTGCATTCGCCCATACGTGCTACATGCTCTGCCCATCTCAAACGTCTGGATTTAATGTTCCTAATTATGTCAGGTGAAGAATACAATGCGTGCAGTTCTGTGTTGTGTAACTTTCTCCATTCTCCTGTAACTTCATCCCTCTTAGCCCCAAATATTTTCCTAAGCACCTTATTCTCAAACACCCTTCTGCCCGATCCGAAAAGATAAAATTACTCAGATATACTAAATACTGTCCGTCCAAGTGGTTATGTCGCAGTGTCATAGAAAGGGAGGAAATCACGTGACAATTACTTAACGAGGCCCTTTTATTTAAGTTATTTTAAACAATTGTACGGGTATAATATTACGTAACGTCCAATTCCTAACAGAAATTAATGTTCTCAGAAAAGAGCTAAGACAGCCTAGCCACTAGCCTTTACAGAGAGGCGAATAGAAGCAGGTGGGGGGAAAGCGAGATGTGACGTAGGCAAATGGATGACAGTACCTGTGCGAAAATGATTAAATATTGAAAGCTCTTTCGTCACTGGAACCGCTAACATATTTCTGGAAAGTACTGTTAACTGTGACCATAAGGCTACTATGACTACATATGCGGTCTTGGATCTGTGTGGAGGACGGTTGGACTTCATTAGTAGAAGGGATGGGAGTGAAGTACATTAAAAAAATTAGGTAAAATAAAAATTGAAGTAAAAATAAAATGATGTCCCTGTATTTCTTTTCATGCATCAACACTTGTACAAAGTAGTACATACATTACTAAGTGACAGGTCAGCACAAATGTTATGATACGGGGAAGCCCAAGATTAACAACTAGAAACAAATCGCTGGTTCATAAACTAAAATCATAGTGTTGTGTGATATTCACAGGACCGGATTAATAAATAAGACAAGACAGGTTTAAACTGCTTTCATTATTAATAAGAAATCGGCATGTAAATAAATTTATATTAGTTTACTTCTGCAGAAGTTAGCAACCCTTATGATAATGCGCACGTCAACTTTATGGGTATTCTTTCCGTAGAAAGTAGAAGAACAAAAATATTAAAAATTATTTCTAGCAAAGAATTAGGGGAGAGTTGGGTAGTATCGGACATCGGGTAATATCGGACAGTGCATTTTTTTCATCTACCACCAGATGGTAGTACCTGAATAACATGGTTACGTTTCTCTGATGTCGCATATATAATGTAATAGGTCCATTCGTAGTGTTCCGCCTATATACTGCGGCAATGTAGAAACGTTTTACAAAATATTATTGATACAGCAGTAGATTAATAACAATATTAGTACAGAGATAACGTCACAGAAAATATAGTAAATCGAATAATCATGCTGCACAACTGTTACAGACGCAAAGATTGATACACTAATTATTAGAGATTATTATCATTATTATTATTATTATTATTATTATTACTACTACTAGAAAACTTGATACAGTTCTTGCATTATCGTGACTGTGTTCTCCGTTTATAATAATTACATTTACATCCAATAACATCTATCAGATGTGGCAAACACAAAATCACTCCTATGTGGGGGGAAAAAAAAAACATTTACCTACAACATTTATATTACATTTTAAAGCAAGTTTTATAGTTGTACTATGGAGAGGTTAGTGAAACACTGCAAAGTTTTGAAATGATAAACATCTATGATGTTACTACACAGTTCATCGCTGAAACAAGAACGGATGTCTAACGCTCGGCTTATACCGTTCGAGGATTTATCGCTCGTGACAATTTTACCCATCATGCATGTGCGCTACCTATCGGATTATGCTATGAACTACTTGGCGCTCGAGCGAAAACGTCCGATGCAGACCTCTGGCCTACGTAGTGTAGCTATACCAAGTTCTTGGCGAATCACTTTGCATATACAGTAAGTTTCTACTAATTTCAAAATAAAAAAAAATATATATGTACTTACCCCACTGTTCCTCCTTAGGGGTCGGAGAACAGAAAGCTTTCTGGGCCGGTCCTCAGGCAGCAAAGAACCTTTTCTTCCTTTGTCTTCAAACAAGGACATCTTCCTCGGCGCATTATCGAGGAAGGAGGGCTTCTTCGTCTTCTCCTCTTTCAAAGAAGACTTTCTTGGTCGCTCACCACTCATATTGTCTGGAGTTCGAGCACACACTTCGATTTACTACAAATCGCACAAAAAAACACGCGCGAGTCGAGTCGGCTATCTCTTTTTCCTGGGGGCGCGGCCAATCCTGAGCAGCTGCGGGGAAGGCCGTCTCATGAGGAGGTTACCGCGGCGAGAGAGTTTTGCCGCCGTTCCTGTGCCACTGGTCGTGATGGAGAACTGCTGCTGTCCACGGCCGGTGCTGAAGACGGGTCGTCACGGCAGTACAACCTCAGTCTGCAAGCAACCAACACAGAATGACTCATTCTCAGAGCTCCACACACAAATACATGCCCCCTACCACCACACAGTCCCAGCTGTAGCTCAGTTGACGGTTTCTCGCTAAAGCAACGAGGTATGAAGTCTTGTTCTATAATATTCCTAGAAGAGACTAATACCACAAAATATTTGGAGGGTAAAATAAATTTATGAAACCTTCAGCATTTAGTTGTCACAAGTCACATGTATTTGACCAGTGCTACCAACTTCCTTCTCCCTAGTATTCAATTCCGTGCACATATATTCAAGGAGAAAATTCTCTTAAAATATGACGATAGGATTTAGAACGAGACTACAGAAAATGTTATACAGATTGTAAACAATATAAACTGTCAAAATGATATTGGCAGTATATCGATCTACTGAACAAAATGTCCAGTTTTTTTTAACAATTATGCCACATTTACAATCTGTCTACAATAGACAATAAGTAAATATTGTAAAAGAATATGACATGAGTGGAAATGTTATCCCATGACAACACTCCAAAAGAAAAATAACAATGTTTTTTCAATAGCTGTAGTATATAATGAATGGAAGGTCAAGAGCATTGGTCCTTTTAAGTCTTCTTATTGTTTGACTATTATCCAGCAAATTTAATGCATGATGATTGGGATGTTGATTTAATCGGCGCAGGTATTTTTTGCTGAACTTAGAGATTTCTTCTTTTACAGTTGAAATGTTAAGATCATGATGAATAACATCATTACGTACAAAATGTCTAGTGGAATTTAATTATTTCTTATAATTTTAATTTTAATGTGTAAAAATACTATGTTTTTCAGATTGATAGTAGTCTATTTGTCTACATTTCGATTGAATGTGAATGTTATTGCCAAACATAGCAATCATTTTCACAGCCAGCTTGTGTAGTCGTGGATATTATTGCTGAAGTTTAGTCTTGTAAAACTCAACCAGGCTAGTAGTATTATTCAAACGGTCTTTAGCCCTTAGGCCACATTGAAGATCAATAAGTTCAAGCTGTAAATCGTATGACACTGTTTCAACTGGTGTTGAAGGAATTTATTGTGATAACTTTAAACTTCTTTCCAATTACGACAAGATCTTCGAACCTAGAATTAAATTCATTTTGAGTTTCAAATAATATTTGCACATAATCGTTTAACATGGCTTCATCACGAGCAGTTTCTATCGTTGGAAAGTGAGCCATATTCCCTTCCCGAAACTGACTTACGAAAAATGTAAGTTTACGACTGAAATCCCGTAATTTATTCAACATATCAACAATGAGGTGGCCTTTTCCCTGAAGAGAGATATTTAAATTGTTGAAGATTAATAAATTCTAACGTACCCTACCTCATGTAATAATGCAACTTCCATACTCCTGAACCTTTTTACTGCGATCCTCACCAACAAAATCATCGTATCTTCATGTGTGCACTAGTAATGACGCATTATATTATGTTTTCCTCTTTCTTTGAAACTTTTGTGGCAGATAAGTATTGACTCCAGCTGCTGTGAAAAAATAAGCATTTACCTATGCAATATTGAAAGAATTTGCTTGATGATCACATTTCTGTTTTTTTAGATTCCTCCATTATGTAGCCGTAGATAGGCAAAGTAAAATAGCTAAGTACTGATAATACATACTACACCAGAAGCTGCGTGGACTATCCTCTACTTATAGCAGGCCTACGTAATTCTGACGTACCTTTCCGGTGACCTGTCAGACGGCTCTCCCGCTCCGAAGGAGCGGCCGCGTTCAATGAGCGCCGTTTGTGCAGGCCTGATTTATAGTCTTGTCAGCTGCTCTAACGCCATTTTTAAAGCTCCGGTGCACAAAGATTTAAATGGTACTAAACTTTGATTGCAATTTTCCGTAACTTTAACTCTTTGCTTTAGACTCATACAAAAAGTACTATATATTAGAGTACGTCTTCGGAACTGTTATTGCTATAGGCTATGCATTATTTATTTATTTATTTATTTATTATTTTGCTAATAATTATAACATAACATATATTATATATAGAAAAAACTTTAGCTCGCCCCTGAAAGAGTAGAACTCGTGCTGAGGGGCGGATTCCTGAATTGAAATTAATAATTATACAATACAATTTGTCTTATGTCTACTACGCAATTATAGTATATAAATTTAAATTTACAATTTTTCAATTTTTATAAAATCCATACATAACTTTCTAAATTTAATACTAGAAGTATTAGAATTCACAAGATTAGGATATTTAAATATAAATTTGTTATATATTCTTGGGCCTAAATTACTACTATGATTAAGTACTGTAACAGTGTTGCATTTTGGTTCAAACAATCTTAAAGAAATCATACCTTTTTTTTTTCATAACTATGAGAATACAATTCAAAATTATTTCGATTTTTATGTATGAATTTTATTAATACAATATAATAAATTTGTTTTACCTTAAGTACATTAAAGTCTAAAAATAAATTTTGAGATGGAAAATCAATGGTTTTATGAAGACATATTTTAATTATTTTCTTCTGTAATAAATAAAGTGGATTAAAATTGGATTTAAATGAGCTACCCCATCCTATAATTCCATACATGATTACCGATTGAAATAAAGTTAAATATATTGTGCGTAATAAACTTATTGACAAGTAATTCCTCAATAAAACAAAATAATATACTATTTTACGTAATTTATTACAAAGGTAATTAATGTGTTGGTTCCATTTTAAGTGATTATCGAAAATTATGCCCAAATATTTAACTTCAGAGGACTCCTTAATAATCGGACATTACATTGTATAAGGCAACAATACGAGTTATGTAATTTAATACTTAATATAAATGTAGGAGGTTTATTACATTTTTCAGATAATGAGAATGGAATAATTATGGTTTTATTTTCGTTGATAGAAAGGTAATTTATTTTTTTATTAATTTAAGTCCATTATTTGAATTATTATATGCATCATACCAAGTTTTTCCACTAAAAAGTAAAACTGTGTCATCTGGAACACACATTCTTCAAACTATTATAAAGCTTTTCTCTGTGACGAAATTGTGTTATTTTGTTGCATTTCTTAAGAGCAACAGCGGGTTGGTACATTAATGGATCAGGTAAAATATTGACGGAAGAAAATAATTAAACATCTTTAATATGACAGAAAGAACAGAACGTCAAAGAAAATGAAAGGATCATATTACTGTAGGTCTAACAGAAAGAAACATAGTAGACTCCAAAAGAAAGTGCCACAATATGAAGCTGAACGTAAAAGAGAAATATAAAGATCATCATCATCATCATCATCATCATCATCATCATCATCATGAGGGTACTTATATTTTTATAAGTTGTCAGTATGTGCTGAACTGGCACCACAGGAACATTCTGTATCAAGTAAAGAACTATTTTCTACCAGTTCACACCGCCCTGGTACGGTATTTGTAGTATTTACATGCGTGACAATGAGACTGTAGTCTGCGTGACTTCAAGAATAGGTCTTGTATCATGTTTACCACACGATCAAACGCTGGGGCTGTTTGTAAGAACACTGTCGCTCTTTTTACAAATCGCACAATGAACAAGCCAAAATACACTACAAATGCCTTGATAAACAACGTAACATCGAAGCATTGAGGCTCCTTAACGACAAGAGTAACGGTTTCACAATTTCATTGCGTGCAATAGTTGCATCCATAATTTTCTTCTTTTCTTTATTTACGATAAATTCATTACGAGACCTCCTTAATAGAATAAGTTCAACTATATAAAGGAAGACTCCACTAAAAATCACGAAAATTTTATAAAAAAAATGTATTGGTTATTTCACTTCTTTATAATACATATTTTCATATATTTTCATAATCCAATTCTGATTACAAATATGTTTATTTTTTATTAAGGCTGTAAGGTGGCGTGGCATCTATATTTTTAATCGAAGAATTCTTTTTTACAAATGTCTGACTACAAATCTAGTAACTAAGGTTGGCTCCCTGAAGTTACTAGATGAATATAGCAGAGGAGAATCTTAATTTACATAAATATTCATTTTACTGTCAAATCCATTTTTCCGTACCGGTAAGTTTATTATTTCTTGATTCAACATCTACTTTTTTATATCAAATATTAATCAATCGGGATGAAATTCTTACTGCAAGTATTTATGAGGTAGCTGCATGTTTCTATGCATTTATTTTGTAAGAAATGCTGCTAGTTTATTTTATTAATATTTTTTTCATGAATTATAGGAAAAATAACATTTTTTAAAATTTCAAAAATTACTTCCTAGTGAATAAATGCGATATTTCATAAAACGAATGCATAGAAATGTTTCTGTATGTCTTGTGAATGCAACCAAAAAACGATGCTTAAAAATTGAGATCTTTCATTAAAAACTTGGGTTTGAAAATATTCATAAAACATTAGAAAAAAATAAAAATCAAAGCCAAAAACATTTGGGAGTTTAAAGTTTGGATTTTATTAATTCTTTACATAGTAAACATGCACAATAAGCGTTTAGTCTGACGTGCAGAATACCTTTAAGACTCCTTAACACCCTCCATAGTAAAAATGCTCTCAAAATTTGGTTGAAAAAAATGATTGGTTAAATAGTTGTCGTTTTTAGTGCAGTGTCCCTTAAATTATTTGGATCTACAAAGCTTTCCTTCGGATCTGGGCCGAGAGAGCGGGCCGAAACGATGTCGATGACGTCATGCCATCTCAAGGTCACGTAATGCATGTGTATGTCGTGCAGTTTAGTTCAACAGTTGTCTTCACTGTGCAATGTACAGTCTCTTAAAGATGTTTCATGTAATGTGATAAGTCTTTTTAAAATCAAGACATGTTGTTATTTTCAGTTTTTTCTAATGCAATGTGTGCAATAAATCAGATTGTTAGATCACTGAAATTTCAGCCGAAAATATAGTCTAAGTAAATAACTGACAAGGCGAACTTAAAGGCAATAAGCATAAGAACAGAAATTGGAATAATTACGAAAGAAGAACTTTTGTGAGTGATTTATAATTTCATAAAACGATGTTGGGATTGTTTGAATGTTGACGGATAGCATTTTGAACAACTTCTGTAACATTAAGTAAAAATATATTGGTGTGCGTGCTATGAGAACGGTTTAAATATGAAAGTCTGTCAGTTTATCGCATTGAGGCCAAAATGTGGTTAGCTGTCTTTAGATGGGTTACTATCTATCACCACTACCACTACCACTACACACACGTCCTAACCATTTAGGCATACATAAATTCTCGTAAAGTTCATTGACGTATTATTCTGATACTTTGGGAATAACTCACTAGGCCTATGTAGAAGCAGTTTTGGAAAATACAAAATTGCTGGTCTCTATGTTTTGTTTCACTGATAATGGTTTGAAAACACGAAAATCGAGGTTGTGACGGAAACCATTTTGTCACAAAAAAGCGTGTGACGAAACATACCCTGTGACAAAACATGACATTGTTACAAAATCTACCGTGACGAACCTGCGGTGACGAATTTTATAGTTACGAAAACGCCCAATATACCTCTATATCTTTTTAACAGTTCGTCAACATCTCGGTTTCCTTTCAGATTATACTGGGTGTTCATTTCAAAGTGTGTCATGACGTCACTGTTGTTGGGTCACCGATTTGAAGCGAGTTTCAGCTTATATGTTAGAGAAGTTGCCTATTATTTAAGGCGTTCTTCAATCTGAACTTGAGAACGTGTACGGTATAACTTGAACGTCGTAGCAACAGATGGCGGTCTGTACGGTCTGTGTGCTACCATAACCTCTTTCGAACTGTGTTTTGCGCCGGCAAGTCGTACGCAGGGTATTTGTTATCATCGGTTGCGTACGGTAACATTCCACAACACAAATCAAATGCTCCGTGTCCATGTTTACCGTCGAAGTTAATGTCAACAAATACGTAAGTAAACGTCTTAACCCTCTCCCCATATCCCGACAGTACGTATTTCCAAACAGTTCACATTCCTGCCACTACCGGCGTTACCGTACGTATGGGTACGTACTCTTCAGAATGAACGCCGTACTTGCTAGGCAACTTCTCTGCCTCTTAGGTTATACACCTCTGCGGAAGTGTAGGAAGATTGAATTCTCTAGGCTCATCGGCTAGCCACATGACGGTATACAGCGAGCCATGACACATTTTGAACTGAACACCCAGTAGTAGTACGCTATCTTTCTGTCTTCTGTCACTCATTCGGTCTGTATGTTGAAGCCAATTGTTACGAAATTCTCCAGTTTTATTTACTATTCCTTCCACATTTAAGTTTTGGCTCACATAATTTATAATTTAGTCTTGTGTCAGGCATTCCTTTGTTCTTCCTAAGAATTTCATTTCTGGGCTTTGCATTCTAATGTGAATGTTTTGTGTGGACACCCAAATCTCACTATAATAGAGCAATGTAGGCATGACCATTCTTTGTAGAATTTTACTGTTGTTTCTTGTGTGATTTTATTCTTCGGGATTTTGAGTATGTACAGGAAATGATTTCCATTTTTTGTTCATGTTTTTATATCTTAATCCTTGCTTCCAAAATAATTTCCTTAATTTCCAAGACAGCTGAAGGATATTGTTTAGTCAACTATCCGAATACACGTAGGATGTATCTTGTCCTAGTATTTTGTTTTCTCTCATAACTTTTGATCGAACGGAAATTTTACCCCAAACGACCATTAAGGCTTGTTCACAATAAACCTGGAACTGAAACGAGAACGAGAACGGAAATGTTTTTAAAATAAATGTATTTAAATGTGAGCATTCACAATTAACGAAAAGCTTGCCGAAGACCAGGAACGGGAACAGAGTTGGCCAAGTTTTAACTTTGCCGTTCTCGTTTCAGATCACATACTACTAGATTTATTCTGTTGTTATCAAAAAGCTATTTGGTCGTCGTATATTTTATAGCAAGGAGGCCGTGACATAATATCTTGTCCATTCATTGTTTGTAACTAACGCAGAAATTCCGTAGACCATCACGTGAAGAGCATTGTTAAACATTCCGTCTCTTAAATTTCGAAGTTGGTTAACCTGTGTTTATGTTGGCTGGCTTGTACTCATGAGAGAGTCTTTGGTCAAGTATGCACTAATAACATCAGAATGTGTAATATCGTCTTTACATATGAAGAGTCCACTGCAAGAATGATGGATGTCATTTGGAATACATTTTTCAGGAGAAGCATATAACTCTCTATGTACATTCTATATGTCTTAAGCTATGCATTGACAGTCTTGGTTCATTTTCGAAAGTGACATCCATCATTCTTGCAGTGAACTCTTCATATCGTTATTGACTTACATATCGATATGCATAGCTGTTTCCGTTTTTGGTTTATCGCGAATAAAAAATCTTAATGTTCACGTTCTTCGTTTCCTGTTCTCGTTCTGGTTTTCGTTCCCGGTTTATTGTGGACCAGCGTTTACTCCATTTTTTATTTTTTGATATTTTTAAGTCATGCATATTGGATCATCTATGACATAACTATACTTGTTTTTTTTTAAGACGGACTCACATCTGTAGAGTAACGGTTAGCACGTCTGGCCGCGAAACAGGTGGCCCGGGTTCGATTCCCGGTCGGGGCAAGTTACCTGGTTGAGGTTTTTTCCGGGGTTTTACCTCAACCCAATATGAGCAAATGCTGGGTAACTTTCGGTGCTGGACCCCGGACTCATTTCACCGGCATTATCACCTTCATCTCATTCAGATGCTAAATAACCAAAGATGTTCATAAAGCGTCATAAAACAACCTACTAAACTGAAAGACGGGACATGACAGTTAAGTGGCCGAGCTTGAAACTACATGTTGCCAATATGGACTATCATGCTGCTAGCTGATGGAAGCTAGTAATTGTCGTTAAGATGGCTGACGTTAAAACATTCATTGACAATTGAAGCGTCGGCTGGAATAACGTTATAAGTTACATTTGGTAAAATTTACAGGAGCTGCAAAAATGTGTACGCGTACAAAGTTGTTCTTATGAGGGTAGCAAACTTTTGAGTGGACAAATTTCACGTACTGCATTGATGGACAGTTGCAAGCCAAGGAGTATAGCAAAGTAACATGACATACAACATTAGTACACGGAAACACGCCGAATGGAAATTTTGTAACTTACAACGTTGTTCCAGCCGACGCTTCAATTATTGACGCGAAGGTAAGAAAACAATACAAAAATCGATAGAGAATCAAACACGAAACGCACCAATGCTAACAATATATAAATGTCGCCAAGAGAACTATTAAGCACTCGCCACGTGGGAACGTAAGTTTGGCAACTCAACCGTTGTTACCATAGCAACAGGTCTACCAAGCTATGTGACATTCAGTTGTTTTTCCGATCGCAACGCTCCTGTCATGTCCCATCTTCCAAAAAAACAAGTATACTAAAGTAATTCTGTTATGCCCCTTTCGTGAATTATAATTTTAACCATATGGTTGAATGACAGAAAAGCATTGCTGAACACACAACGCAGCACAAAATAGACATCTGCGAACAATGAAGAAGGAAAATAAACGTATATTTGCTAGCCGCTAATTGAAGCCCGGATCGATAGATTTGTAGCCGTAAGCCCTGTCATTGATTACGTTGGAGATTAAATCAAATTTATATAATTAAAATTACATTATTGTGATTCATTAGGAAGAAGATAATTATAGGCTATTCATTTTCAATGCAATAAAGCCACTTAGTGAGATATAGAGATACTATCTATCCACGTCGCTGTTCAGATTTAACGAGGTGCATACGAACTCTGACATTCAGAAAGGCAACAACTCTGTTGTTCTGTACAAATTCTCAGAGGATTTATGCAATACGCGTTTTCAAAGTAATAAACGAGTTGTCTATTTTAAAAAGACTGCCAACTTCAAAAATACCACGTGATCTCCCCTCACAATAGTTTATACCTCTTCGTCGACTTTATGAATTCCCATAATTTTTTTAACGTTGAATAATGTTTATCTACGAGCCTATGCTAGACACAAAATGTAAGTCACGCTGGCGATTAACATCGTTATGTGTTAATAACTCAGTACCTGTAGGCCTAAAAGACAGACATCACATGCCTGTATATAAATTAAAGAGCAAATACAGAACTTCCTATCTATGGAATTTAATTTATTCCATACAATGATTATTATTTATCACATTGTTACATAATTATTGAAAACATACAACGATATTCATGAAACGAGCGGGCACGGATTCAAATCCCGGTTGAAACAAGTTACTTGATTGAGTTTTTTCCGGGGTTTTTCCTCAACCCAACGAAAGCAAATGCTGGGTAATTTTCGGCGCTGGACCCTGGACTTATTTCGCTGGCATTATCACCTTCATCTCACTCAGATGCTAGATAACCAACACAGTTGCGCGGGACCATTGTCCAGTAATAATCGGAAAATGACAGTTAAGTTTTGAGCGCCAAGCATTTCAAACTTTCAATTGCTTCTCCCGAAAAAATGTATTCCAAATGACAGCCATCATTCTTGCAGTGCACTCTTCATATGTAAAGACGATATTACACATCCTGATGTTATTAGTGTACACTTGACCAATGACATTCTCTCATTAGTACAAGCCAGCCAACATAAACACAGGTTAACCAACTTCGAAATTTAAGACACAGAATATTTAAGAATGCAATTCACGTGGTGGTATACGGAATTGCTGCGTTAGTTACAAGCAATGAATGGACAAGAAATTCTGTCACGGCCTCCTTGCTGCAAAATATACGACGACCAAATAGCTTTTTGATGTCAAAAGAATGAATCTAGTAGGCTGTGAACTGAATCGAGAACAGTTGATAAAGCGTCGTAAAATAAACCGATTAAAAATCGCTTGCCACTCCCGGGTACAAGCGCTGGACATCATTCACAAATTATACAGGGACATCATTTTATTTTTACTAACATTTCTAATATTAACGTGACTATACCTTTGGATTAACGGTTGAGAACCGGAAACGCTGTTTGCTATCCCTTTGCACGACTGGAGTTTGATGATACTGGCATCAAATCACTTTACTAGGTATAGGAGGGAAGAAAAGTAGTTCATCCATTTACATAAACTAGGAATATCGCGATTTTGAATTTGGTAATTTTCATTAGGTTTTTGATTAATCAAAGTACAGTACTGTATTAGCAATAAGTGTTTTTACACACGAACTGAGCTATCCATGCGGACGTATTCATTATGCAGTGTATATTATACTGTTTACAGCACATTAGCGTACAATATAGAGAATGAAGTTAAATTGAAAAATAATCATAACATGGATATTTAAATACATTTTTGAAAATGGTGGCTGTTCTTTTCGATACAAGCTTCAGTTCTTTTGTGCATATTATCGCACTATAGACTATTGTACATAATCCCAATTACCAGTTTCGTCCTTCGTACTGGTAACTCAAATTGAAATAATTCTGTACCTACTCTATAAAAGAGTACCTTACGTACTGTAAATTCAATCTTCACTTCTGCCCGATCCGATAAGAAAAATAAATTGTGTCTGTACTCACGTTACATAGAGGGTAACAGATCCAGCACTTCGCAAGAGGATAGCTGAACCAGACGAAAGAATTTTCGCTACTTACATTTCACCTATTTCAGCAGCGTGTGCAGAGGTATGAGAATCCATTAAACTGCAGATATCCGCATGTTTTTATCACATGTCACTGGCTGAGTAGCCTTAACGAACCGTTATGAAACCCAAGTGCGAACCGACAGCTCCATTTATAACTTCCTTAGAGGAAGACAGTCACTCCAAGGAGCGAGGAGAGCGGGAGGAAGAAGGAAGCAGAGAGAGGAGAGTTGGAGCGACTTCTTTCATTGCATCAAAAGAAAACAAACACTCGTGCCACTATCCGGCGCTGCGACGCACGGAATAAGATGCATTCAATGACGTCTCGTCCCAGTCCAGTACTTCTGACGTGTGTCACGTCCCTACTCCAGGCGCCGCCGCGTCTGTGGCTCGAGTGCTAGTCAGGGTTGCCATACGTATGACTATTTTGACTAATTGTACGAGGTACGACCGCACTCTATGTCGTACGCAATTTTGTACGACTATTTCACTCAAAGGAAAAAATAATTGGGAACTTAAAATGTTCGTTTATAATTAAAATAAAATTGATGGTTAAATCGTCCCTTTTAGACAAGTTTTCTTCATTTATTATGTCCTGGACTAATAAGAAAGAAACAGGCTTTTTTGAAAATCGATCTGGTAACTATGCTTTTGTCATCTTGAACTACAGTAGAACCTCTATTATCCGTGGTAATGAAGGGGATGGTGTGAACGATTGATCGAAAAAATCGGATAATCCGTACCATGAGAGATTTTGTAATTTCCTCCACGGTCTTGTATTTAACACTCTTGGTAGTAGATCAGAAGTTCGCTGGTTGTCAACGACGGGTTTTTAAGAGACAAGGAAGCCCTTTGTAATGACTGTCTCAGGAAAGATGTGAATGAAGGAGGTTTCATGTTGTAGATTTACGTACTTTATACACTCTATCCTTGTTTTTTTTAATTAAATCGTGTCGTATTCTGATGCGAAATGAACCACAGTATCTCTTTCTCAAACCATTAAATTATTTCCATTTTTTCGATACTTAGCACAACACGTTTTCTGTTAACACCTGTGGAAGTCATTTTATATACAAGTTATATTATAGAACGGTTAATTCGAACAGTAGACAATGCTATGTAACGATAAAGACTTATAATAACACTCTCCAGCAAAAAACATATGTAGAAACTACTAATATGATGTACAAAACAGTACTTCATATAAGTTATTTATTTCTGAAGAAAAAAAAAGAGCAAGAAATAGACAGTCGGATAATCCGCCAATCGGTTATTAGGGTGACGGATAATCGGGGTTCTACTGTATAGGTTTCACGTATACGGCGGGATTATATCACAGTAATACGAGTTTAATTTTATTAACTTCCTTGTTTGTTCGACAAAGGAAGTCCTTTATCAATGGAATAGTACGCAGTAGCATTAATAAGTCTAAACGCGCCGGCATTATAGAGGTGTCGGGTTTGAGTCGACTGTAAATGAATTAATTTGATATAATTTTTAGCCGCCGCATTTATTGATACTAGAATAGGCCTATCTGCCGCCGCGCCGGCCAAAGATCAAATTTCTGTTGACTTTAAATACAACACAGTTGTTTCTAACAAAGCGTCATCGTGCACGCCTTACTGCGAAGATGATGAAGAAATGGGTGGCGATTTGTTTCAATGCTGAATGTCATTGTGGATGGGAACAATAATTAGTAGCATTTTTAATTGTAAATAAAAATGTACTGGTATATATATATATATATATATATATATATATATATATATATGAGGGGCTCACAACCAGAATAGACCAAGTCCACCAGTGGTCAGTTTGTGGATTAATACAATCTCGGATGAAGAAAACTAAGATTTATTATTTTATATAGCAAACCAAGTATATAACTCATTTGTTACTCCACAGAGGGCAGCATATCCTATGGAAGGTGAAGGTTGCTAAGCATGAGCCAGGAACTTTAAGACTCAATTTTTCAAAATTATTCCAGAAGGACTTGGTCCACTTTGATTGTGAACCCCTCACATACAGGGACATCATTTTAGTTTTACTTCAATTTTTATTGTACCTGAGTTTTTTAATGTACTTCACTCCCACCCCTTCTACTAATGAAGTTCAACCGTCCTCCACACAGATCCAAGACCGCATACCTACACAGTCACAGTAGCCTTACGGTCATAGTAAACAGTACATTTCAAAATTATGTTTGCGTTTTCCAGTGACGAAAGAGCTTTCAATATTGAATCATTTTCGCACAGGTACTGTCGTCCATTTGCCTGCGTCGTATCCCGGTTTCCCCACCAGATTTTATTCGCCAGCTAGTGGCTGGGCTGTCTTAGCTCTTTTCTGAGAACATTAATTTCTGTTACGAATTTGACGTCTGCGTAATATTATACAACTTTTTAGAATAACTTAAATAAAAGGGCCTCGTTAAGTAATTAACTGTCACGTGATTACCTCCCTTTCTACGACCCTACGACATAACCACTTGGACGGACAGTAGATAGTATGTCTGAGTAATTTTATCTTTTCGGATCGGACAGAAGTGAAGACTGAATTTACAGTACGTAAGATACTCTTTTATAGAGTAGGTACATAATTATTTCAACATGAGTTACTAGTACGAAAGACGAAACTGGTAATTGGGAATAGGTATAGTAGTCTATAGTGCGTTAATATGCACATTAGAACTGATGTCTGTATCGAAATGAACGGTCACCATTTTCAAAAATGTGTTTAAATATCCTTATTATGAATATTTTTTACTTTAACTTCAGTATCTATATTGTACGCTAATGTGCTGTAGACAGTATAATATACACTGCATAATGAATACGCCCACATGGACAGCTCAGTTCGTGAGTAAAAACACTCATTGTTAATACTGTACTGTATTTTGATTAAACAATAACCTAATGAAAATGATCAAACTCAAAAGCGCGATATTTCCTAGTTTACCTAAATGGATGAACTACTTTTCTTTCCTCCAATACCTAGTAAAGTGATTTGTTATTACGCCAGTATCATCGAACTCCAGTCGTGGAAGGGGGTAACAAACGACGTTGATCCAACGGTATAGCCAGGATAATATTAAAAATGTTAGTAAAAATAAAATGATCTCCCTGTATATTGTCATCTTGAGCTATAGGTTTCACGTTATACGGCGCGGTTATATCAAAGTAATACGAGTTTAATTTTATTAACTTCCTTGTTTGTTTGACCCATAGGTTATGATTAGACATCGGATTTTTAGGAACTAAAAATTGCAGTTTTAGGCGCCTAAAATAAGCTCAAAATTTGTAAAATTAGGCTCTATTTTAATGAAAATAGGCATTTTAGGCACATCAAGGTATCATACTTATTTCTTTCACTGAAATTTTTAGTTGTACACTAAAATACGCACAAAAAAGTATGTTTAAACATTTAAAAAGAATACTATATTATATTTATAAACAGAGCTGCACAAATTTAATATATTGAAACTAATGAAATAATGATTATTGATATCAAGATTACTCATTTTAAGTTATTGAAATTCAGTTCCATGCTCAGACTCTATTATAATTATCTGCACAGTACACCACCAGATTTTTTTCTAAATTCTCCACAGTTAACCTTTGCCTTTTGTCACTGAGAATCATTTTGAAAGCAGAAAAACTTCTTTCAACCGAAACTGATGTGAGAGGCGCAAATTTTAAATTAGGTACAATAGAAACATCAATACTTACTGGAACATTTACACTTTCCCCGATATCACTCTTGATACTTTTTCCAACAATGAAAATCCTACATTCTTATTTAATACGTTGTCCCACTTATTTTTAACTTTTTTCTCAGTTTCGCCCAAAGCAGAATGTATGTTCACTTGAGCTTCCTTTACTATTGCTATTTGGCTACAAAGAGATTGTTTTTCACGTTCTAATTGTTCAATGCTTGCAGGTATGAAAGAAAAGTTTGATGTTATGTAGGCAATATCGTTTTTCACTCGTGAGTCATTCAGACAATCTTTCACTGCTTTCACACACGCTGCACTATCAGTTTCAGGTAATTTATCAATAACTGTGACCACTTCTTTAAAATACTTAGAATAATACACCACTGACTGAATCCAGGTTCCCCATCGTGTAACAACCGGCTGAGGTCGGAGTGGGATATCTGGAAAGTTCTCTCTGAATATTGAAATCCTGGATGGGGCTTTACAAAAACATTTTTTGTGTTAGAAATAAACGAATTGACAAGAGGAAATTCATTCCGGATTGTTTCAGAAACCCTGTGAAGGCCATGTGCTAGACAGGTTACATGCGTGAGGTTAGGATAAAATGTTTTAAGAAGTGGAGCTGCAGCAACCATGTATGAGGCAGCATTAGTACGAAACAACAGAACTTTAGAATCGTCTATATTACCTGAGTATAAAGACTGTAGGCCTTTATTTACAAAATAAGCAATGGCTTGGCTATTCACTTTCGAAAGTTCCTTAACACATACGAGGTGTGGAATCGAAGGTCCATCAGGACTAAGTTTTCCTACTA
The DNA here is from genome assembly GCA_025594305.2 of Periplaneta americana. Taxonomy (NCBI): domain Eukaryota; kingdom Metazoa; phylum Arthropoda; class Insecta; order Blattodea; family Blattidae; genus Periplaneta; species Periplaneta americana. The sequence continues at coordinate 126,229,161 of JAJSOF020000011.1, read as the reverse complement.
CCATATTTGCTATATATCTAATCATAGGATCTGAGGTTTCATCCACAGAGTCCCATATGTAAGAATCACCTATATCCTCCCGAATGGAAGCTAAAGTTTCATTGTATATTCTGTCTAAGTAATTTTTTCTTAGGGTCGACTCAGATGGGATATTTTGTTTGCAGTATTTTTGTGAAAACTGTCTTAAAACCGGATTTTCAATTGCATTCCAGGGAATGTTAGCAGCAACAAACGCTCTGGTTAAATCAGCATAGAAATTGCTGCTGAAATTGGATGAAGTAGGCTGTGTTAGTAAAGTTTGTTGCAGTTGATTTTTCTGCTGAGCTTTAGCCTTATGAGCCGCTCCTTGCACATGCTGCTTTAGGTGGCACTTCTTTTCTTGCGAAATCTAAAAATGTAAAGTAAACTGAATTAAAATAAAATCCTAATTGTTGTATTGCCGTATTTCTATCACAAAGTTAGTGGGTTCGAATAATCAAAATTTTAATGACCTGCAAATACTTTAACTATCGCAATTTAAAAGGTTAAAGTGTAGTGGTCTTAAAAAGAATTATACCTCAGGATAGCTCAGTCAATGTATAAATATTATAGGCCTACTCATTAAAATTAATAGAATTTATATATTTCAACTATTGTTACATACCTGTTTGCTACAAATCTTGCAGAATATTATTTTTCCATCATAAGTGAATTCTGAATATTCTGTTAGCCATTGCCGGATCAATGTAGATTTTGCACTTATATTTTCGGCATTATCGCGTTAAACTTCACAGGAAAACGTCCTACCGCTCAAAACTTCTCAACACAAATAAGGTGAGGGAAAGAGCAACTGTTAACGAGCATTCAAATGAACCGTTGTTATTGAGATTCAATTGGACAAAAATACAAAGTTCCACTTATTGTTGCATTTCCTGGTAGTGTTAACACTAGGAGGGCCATTCTTTTAAATATTTTGTAACGGTTTACCCTACTAATTCGCAGTTTTACGACTTTTCATAAATATTTCAAAAACACTCTTTCTCCAAAAATTGTGATTTTATGACACTCTGAAGGGCAGTACAGCTAATCGGTTTCAGACCGAAAACAGTCATTTTTATAGTACAGTATATCTCTGAATCGGTAGCAGCACATGTTGTGATTGTTGCCTGCTTCAAAACTAGGTTGGTTCTTTGTCGGCATTTATGCCTCCAAACATGTTAAATTCGGTGAAATCTATTGCGAGTGTCGTGAAATTCAAAACATTTTGTTTCCTTTATCAATGGTTTCATGGCCGGTGTGAAGCAAACTTTCCACTTTTTAAATGCCTTAAATTTCGCAGTGAATGCATGTATAAATTATAAAAAGTAAGAGTAAAATGCGAAACTAGGCATTTCTAGGCGAATATTAACAAATTAGGCTCTAATAACCGTTTTAGGGCATTGTAGGGCACTATAAAACTCTTTGAATACCTTTCAATTTCCATGAAACACAAATATTAATAATTATTTTTACTTTTCTCCTAAAGAAACAAGATAGGCATTTGCCCTAGAATCCGATGTCTGGTTATGATATAGGTTTATTTTGCGATTATTTATCAACTGCATAATGACACGAAGGTGATAATGCCAGCGGAATGATCCCAGCGCCGAAAGTTACCCAGCATTTGCTCTTAATGGGTTGAGGGAAAACCCGGAAACAACCTCAACCAGATAACTCGTCTCATTCAGATTTGAACGCTGGCCCGCTCGTTTCACAATCAGACTTCCTAACCGTTACTACAAAGTGGTAGACTAGAAATACATTAAGAAGTTGAGAAATGTACGACAATTTTATGCTGAAGTACGACAATTTTCATAAGTTAGTATGACGGTTTCGGTTCATTCATCTGGCAACCCTGGCGCTAGTGCGCTGGTCTTCCATCCAGCCGGTCCCCGGCTAAGTCGCGATGGAATTTGTGGTCAGCAAAGGAGATACAATCCTACATTCTAGAAGTATTTAATTAATTTTAAAAACATACAGAAAAAATTCTGCTTGCTAACTTTAAAATTATAGAACCCTTTAGAATTTGAATAGATGATACATGTAGAAAAGCTCAAAATGAAAGTATCGGAAAATCACTTTCAAAGTAGGCTTATGCATCAAAGTATTTAAAGAGCGCAGTCATTTAAATATGACGTCATTACTATCAGTTCCAAGTATGGTAGGGTCCTGAAACTTCGATGGAACTTAAATTAGGGTCTGTAGATTTATTTTCTGCAGTAAAACGAAAAAGTGATATTTGCTCTGAAATGGTCGAAATTTCACCCATTCTAGCCGGTAACAAATCCGTACCGGTAACACAATGGCATCACAGCATGGCATACTGCTCAGCTATGGTTAGGTCTACACTAAACCTTGTGAACAGACTATACAAGTGATGGTAGAAATTGTAAGGATGAAACGCACACTTTCAATCTGAACTGTTCAATACGCTTTACACGTGAATACACAAAAAAAAATGAAAGAATTTAACATACAGGACCAACTCGGCCTCGTTTCCCGTAAGGTCATTCCACTTACTATTATTTATTCGCTCGTTTTCATACTCTCTCTCTCGCTATCATAATATTAATACTCGATCACAACGCGATAAAACGCTAGAAATTCCACTTCACACATCATCTCTGTATTCCTCATCTTTCACTGTTGCTACCTGTCGTCACTGGAACTCACTGCCGCCTGAAGTCAAGGGCTGCCGAACATTGAAATCTTTCAAATCCAAGTTAGAAAATTATCTTATGACGAGTTGCCAAACTAACTTACTATTATGACAAGTGTTGTATTGCATGTTTCCACGTATTCACATTTTTTTATGTTCTAGTGATATTTAACTTATTGTATATTTTTGTTTTCATATTTTCCGATAATGGTATATCTCTAATGTGATAAGTTGAGCTATATATAATCATAATTTTCCTTACTGTGTGTACTTAAAAATATTGTATTCATTGTATGCTTTGTACTGCACTATTTTTATTACTACTATTATTATTATTATTATTATTATTATTATTATTATTATTACTATTATTATCATTATTACTATTCTTATTTATTATTATTATTATTATTATTATTATTATTATTATTATTATTATTATTGTTATTTTAACAACAGCAAACACTTAGGTAGTGATATACTCTGATAAGCAACATGCCTGGTATTTAGTGAAGAAATTAGATAATTATTAGATGCGCTTGTGTGTAAACAAGTCAGTGGCGGATCTTAACAGGTTGAATATCACGCAAATGCTTCATTTACGGACCTATTTTGTCGAGCGGTTTACCCCTTTTCTGCTTATACCAAAATTAAGTGTGTACGTTTTCTTCTTAGACTTTTACCATCACTTCTGAGACATCCTATATAATATAAAAGAATGATGTTAAATTCTGGCATGAGCGACTGAACTCACGGTCACTAATGGTAGGTTGATCCTCCATCCTGAGACGACAAGGGCATCTATCACACTCACAATTGACAGCCGTGCTATAGGTTAGAGTCGAAACTACGACACAACGATTAGACTCCGACGACATTCAAATTCCGTCCCAAGCATCGCGTCCGTACCACATCGTATATTACTCATACTAACGATATTGGGAACGGATGAAGTGGAAGGATGTAACATTACTAGCTTATCTCGACAAAGCGACGACATGTTCACGTTACGTCATATTTGAATTTCCTGAGTAGCCGAGTATGATACAGACTGTTTCAAAGAAGCAATGATGCGGATTGATATCAAACTCACAACAAAACTGTCAGTGTTTATTACTATTATTAATGCAGACGGATGTGGCAAAAAATCTTAAGTACTCGTAAATTTATTTGAAAGACTTTCAAAGAGTTGAGATTACAATAATATCCCACTATTCAGATTTTCGTTTATGGTGCTAATAATGATCGTGATGATACATTGACTGAAACGGTTGCCATGCTTATGATGGAAATAGTGATAGGGTGGTTTTTGGTGATGAAGGTAGTAGTAGTCTAATGGTGGCAGTAATGTTAGTGATGGGATGGTTGTGGTACAGATGGGTGATGATGGCTATTGGTCATGGTGTTAGTAATGGGTGATGTAGTGATAGAGATGGCTAGTGGTCATGGTGATAGTGATGAGTGATGGGTAGTGTATAATGGTGGTGGTGGTAGTGATGTGTAGTGAAGGTGGTGGTGTGGTAGTGATGAGTAGTGGTGGCTGTTGGTCGTGATGGTAATAATGGATGATGCTGGTGGTAGATAGTAGCTAATGGGTAGTGGTGATGGTAGTAATGGGCAATGATGGTGGTGGTGATGGAGGTAGTGATGGGTAGTGATGGTGGTGTTGATGGTGGTAGTGATGGGTAGTGGTGGTGGTATTGATGGTAGTGATGGGTAGTAGTGCTGGTGGTAATGATGGCTAGTGACAGTGGCAGTGATGCTAGTGGTCCTGGTGGTAGTGATGGGTGATGTTGATGACAGTAATAGATAGTGATGGTGGTGAAGGTGGTAATAATGTCTGATGCTGGTGGTAGTGATGGGGAGTAGTGATGGGTAGTGGTGGGTAGTGATGAGCGGTGATAGTGATGGGTAGTGGCAGTGGTAGTCATGGCTACTAGTGAAGGCAGTGTTGGGTAGTGGTAGTGATGGAGAGTAGTGGTGGGTAGTGATGAGCTGTGATAGTGATGGGTAGTGGCAGTGGTAGTGATAGCTGCTCGTGAAGGCAGTATTGGGTAGTGGTAGTGATGGGGAGTAGTGGTGGGTAGTAATTTGCAGTGATAGTGATGGGTAGTAGTGCTGGTGGTAATGATGGCTAGTGGCAGTGGTAGTGATGCTAGTGGTCCTGGTGGTAGTGATGGGTGATGTTGATGACAGTAATAGATAGTGATGGTGGTGAAGGTGGTAATAATGTCTGATGCTGGTGGTAGTGATGGGGAGTAGTGATGGGTAGTGGTGGGTAGTGATGAGCGGTGATAGTGATGGGTAGTGGCAGTGGTAGTCATGGCTACTGGTGAAGGCAGTGTTGGGTAGTGGTACTGATGGAGAGTAGTGGTGGGTAGTGATGAGCTGTGATAGTGATGGGTAGTGGCAGTGGTAGTGATGGCTGCTGGTGAAGGCAGTATTGGGTAATGGTAGTGATGGGGAGTAGTGGTGGGTAGTGATGAGCAGTGATAGTGATGGGTAGTAGTAGTGCTGGTGGTAATGATGGCTAGTGGCAGTGGCAGTGATGCTAGTGGTCCTGGTGGTAGTGATGGGTGATGTTGATGACAGTAATAGATAGTGATGGTGGTGAAGGTGGTAATAATGTCTGATGCTGGTGGTAGTGATGGGGAGTAGTGATGGGTAGTGATGAGTAGTGATGAGCTGTGATAGTGATGGGTAGTGGCAGTGGTAGTGATGGCTGCTGGTGAAGGCAGTGTTGGGTAGTGGTAGTGTTGGGTAGTGATGATCTGTGATAGTGATGGGTAGTGGCAGTGGTAGTGATGGCTGCTGGTGAAGGCAGTGTTGGGTAGTGGTAGTGTTGGGTAGTGATGGGTAGTGATGAGCTGTGATAGTGATGGGTAGTGGCAGTGGTAGTGATGGCTGCTGGTGAAGGCAGTGTTGGGTAGTGGTAGTGTTGGGTAGTGATGGGTAGTGATGAGCTGTGATAGTGATGGGTAGTGGCAGTGGTAGTGATGGCTGCTGGTGAAGGCAGTGTTGGGTAGTGGTAGTGTTGGGTAGTGATGGGTAGTGATGAGCTGTGATAGTGATGGGTAGTGGCAGTGGTAGTGATGGCTGCTGGTGAAGGCAGTGTTGGGTAGTGGTAGTGTTGGGTAGTGATGGGTAGTGATGAGCTGTGATAGTGATGGGTAGTGGCAGTGGTAGTGATGGCTGCTGGTGAAGGCAGTGTTGGGTAGTGGTAGTGTTGGGTAGTGATGATCTGTGATAGTGATGGGTAGTGGCAGTGGTAGTGATGGCTGCTGGTGAAGGCAGTGTTGGGTAGTGGTAGTGTTGGGTAGTGATGATCTGTGATAGTGATGGGTAGTGGCAGTGGTAGTGATGGCTGCTGGTGAAGGCAGTGTTGGGTAGTGGTAGTGTTGGGTAGTGATGGGTAGTGATGAGCTGTGATAGTGATGGGTAGTGGCAGTGGTAGTGATGGCTGCTGGTGAAGGCAGTGTTGGGTAGTGGTAGTGTTGGGTAGTGATGGGTAGTGATGAGCTGTGATAGTGATGGGTAGTGGCAGTGGTAGTGATGGCTGCTGGTGAAGGCAGTGTTGGGTAGTGGTAGTGTTGGGTAGTGTTGGGTAGTGATGATCTGTGATAGTGATGGGTAGTGGCAGTGGTAGTGATGGCTGCTGGTGAAGGCAGTGTTGGGTAGTGGTAGTGTTGGGTAGTGTTGGGTAGTGATTATCTGTGATAGTGATGGGTAGTGGCAGTGGTAGTGATGGCTGCTGGTGAAGGCAGTGTTGGGTAGTGGTAGTGTTGGGTAGTGTTGGGTAGTGATGATCTGTGATAGTGATGGGTAGTGGCAGTGGTAGTGATGGCTGCTGGTGAAGGCAGTGTTGGGTAGTGGTAGTGTTGGGTAGTGTTGGGTAGTGATGATCTGTGATAGTGATGGGTAGTGGCAGTGGTAGTGATGGCTGCTGGTGAAGGCAGTGTTGGGTAGTGGTAGTGTTGGGTAGTGATGGGTAGTGATGGGTAGTGGCAGTGGTAGTGATGGCTGCTAGTGAGGCAGTGTTAGTGGCAGTAGTGTTAGTGAGTGGCTGCTGATCTGTGATAGTGATGGGTGTTGGGTAGTGGTAGTGCTGGGTAGTGTTGGGTGTTGGGTGATGATCTGTGATAGTGATGGGTAGTGGCAGTGGTAGTGATGGCTGCTGGTAGTGAAGGCAGTGTTGGGTAGTGGTAGTGTTGGGTAGTGATGAGCTGTGATAGTGATGGGTAGTGGCAGTGGTAGTGATGGCTGCTGGTGAAGGCAGTGTTGGGTAGTGGTAGTGTTGGGTAGTGTTGGGTAGTGATGATCTGTGATAGTGATGGGTAGTGGCAGTGGTAGTGATGGCTGCTGGTGAAGGCAGTGTTGGGTAGTGGTAGTAGTGTTGTAGTGATGGGTAGTGTTGGGTAGTGATGATCTGTGATAGTGATGGGTAGTGGCAGTGGTAGTGATGGCTGCTGGTGAAGGCAGTGTTGGGTAGTGGATAGTGATGGGTAGTGTGGCAGTGGTAGTGATGGCTGCTGGTGAAGGCAGTGTTGGGTAGTGGTAGTGTTGGGTAGTGATGGGTAGTGATGATCTGTGATAGTGATGGGTAGTGGCAGTGGTAGTGATGGCTGCTGGTGAAGGCAGTGTTGGGTAGTGGTAGTGTTGGGTAGTGTTGGGTAGTGATGATCTGTGATAGTGATGGGTAGTGTGGCAGTGGTAGTGATGGCTGCTGGTGAAGGCAGTGTTGGGTAGTGGTAGTGTTGGGTAGTGTTGGGTAGTGATGATCTGTGATAGTGATGGGTAGTGGCAGTGGTAGTGATGGCTGCTAGTGAAGGCAGTGTTGGGTAGTGGTAGTGTTGGGTAGTGTTGGGTAGTGATGATCTGTGATAGTGATGGGTAGTGGCAGTGGTAGTGATGGCTGCTGGTGAAGGCAGTGTTGGGTAGTGGTAGTGTTGGGTAGTGATGGGTAGTGATGAGCTGTGATAGTGATGGGTAGTGGCAGTGGTAGTGATGGCTGCTGGTGAAGGCAGTGTTGGGTAGTGGTAGTGTTGGGTAGTGTTGGGTAGTGATGATCTGTGATAGTGATGGGTAGTGGCAGTGGTAGTGATGGCTGCTGGTGAAGGCAGTGTTGGGTAGTGGTAGTGTTGGGTAGTGTTGGGTAGTGATGATCTGTGATAGTGATGGGTAGTGGCAGTGGTAGTGATGGCTGCTGGTGAAGGCAGTGTTGGGTAGTGGTAGTGTTGGGTAGTGTTGGGTAGTGATGATCTGTGATAGTGATGGGTAGTGGCAGTGGTAGTGATGGCTGCTGGTGAAGGCAGTGTTGGGTAGTGGTAGTGTTGGGTAGTGATGGGTAGTGATGAGCTGTGATAGTGATGGGTAGTGGCAGTGGTAGTGATGGCTGCTGGTGAAGGCAGTGTTGGGTAGTGGTAGTGTTGGGTAGTGTTGGGTAGTGATGATCTGTGATAGTGATGGGTAGTGGCAGTGGTAGTGATGGCTGCTGGTGAAGGCAGTGTTGGGTAGTGGTAGTGTTGGGTAGTGTTGGGTAGTGATGATCTGTGATAGTGATGGGTAGTGGCAGTGGTAGTGATGGCTGCTGGTGAAGGCAGTGTTGGGTAGTGGTAGTGTTGGGTAGTGATGGGTAGTGATGAGCTGTGATAGTGATGGGTAGTGGCAGTGGTAGTGATGGCTGCTGGTGAAGGCAGTGTTGGGTAGTGGTAGTGTTGGGTAGTGATGGGTAGTGATGAGCTGCGATAGTGATGGGTAGTGGCAGTGGTAGTGATGGCTGCTGGTGATGGCAGTGTTGGGTAGTGGTAGTGTTGGGTAGTGTTGGGTAGTGATGATCTGTGATAGTGATGGGTAGTGGCAGTGGTAGTGATGGCTGCTGGTGAAGGCAGTGTTGGGTAGTGGTAGTGTTGGGTAGTGTTGGGTAGTGATGATCTGTGATAGTGATGGGTAGTGGCAGTGGTAGTGATGGCTGCTGGTGAAGGCAGTGTTGGGTAGTGGTAGTGTTGGGTAGTGTTGGGTAGTGATGATCTGTGATAGTGATGGGTAGTGGCAGTGGTAGTGATGGCTGCTGGTGAAGGCAGTGTTGGGTAGTGGTAGTGTTGGGTAGTGTTGGGTAGTGATGATCTGTGATAGTGATGGGTAGTGGCAGTGGTAGTGATGGCTGCTGGTGAAGGCAGTGTTGGGTAGTGGTAGTGTTGGGTAGTGATGGGTAGTGATGTCTGGATAGTGATGGGTAGTGATGAGCTGTGATAGTGATGGGTAGTGGCAGTGGTAGTGATGGCTGCTGGTGAAGGCAGTGTTGGGTAGTGGTAGTGTTGGGTAGTGTTGGGTAGTGATGATCTGTGATAGTGATGGGTAGTGGCAGTGGTAGTGATGGCTGCTGGTGAAGGCAGTGTTGGGTAGTGGTAGTGTTGGGTAGTGATGGGTAGTGATGAGCTGTGATAGTGATGGGTAGTGGCAGTGGTAGCGATGGCTGCTGGTGAAGGCAGTGTTGGATAGTGGTACTGATGGAGAGTAGAGGTGGGTAGTGATGAGCTGTGATAGTGATGGGTAGTGGCAGTGGTAGTGATTGCTGCTGGTGAAGGCAGTGTTGGGTAGTGGTAGTGATGGGTAGTGATGAACAGTGATAGTGATGGGTAGTGGTGATGGTAGCAGTGATGGGTAGTCGTAGTGTTGGTGGTAGTGATGTGTGATGATGGTTGCAATGATGGGTGATGGTAGTGGCAGTGATGGATGATGATGGTAGCGATTGATAGTGGTTGTGTTGGATGTGATAATGTTGAGTGGTGCTTGTAGTGATGAGAGTGGTGGTGTTGGTAGGAATTTATCCCTTCAATCCACTACAAATTCCACATTAAATACAGCCATTGATGGTGGTGGAGTTGGTAGTGATGGATAGTGGTGGTGGTGGTGGAAGTTATGGGTGGTAGTGGTGTAAGTGTTGAGGTGGTACTGAAGGGTGGTCGTGGTGGTTTGTGATGGGTAATGGTGTTGGTAGTGATGGGTGGTGTTAGTGGTGGGTATTGGTGATGGTCATGGTTAGTGGTGATACTGGTGGTAGGGTACTGATGGTGGCGATGACTATTGGTGATGGTGGTGGTGGTGGTAGTGATTGTAGGAATGGGTAGTGGTGGTGATCGTGGTGTTAGTAGAGACAATGATAGTGATAGTTCTGACTCTGGTAGTGTTAGTGACATTGGTGGTGGCTGTGCCATTTTTCGATGTTAGTTAACTACGGAACTCACAAAGTCAGCAGGTGCTGTGGTATTTGTGGTGGATATAGTGGCTGTGGGGAATATTTACGATTAGCACTTCCTTGTCACTCAACCATAGCTGCAATATGATCGTATTATCACCTCACAGTTTATGAGTATTCTCTGCATTTGAAGAGGAACGTTTATTAAAGGCCTGCAAAGGGTCGGTCTCAAATTGCGAACAGTTGCTCTGAGATTTTTAGTGACAAACCGCCTATGGGACAGGTATTCACCAGTTGCTTCGGTTTTTCTTACCATTATTATTCCATTATTTCTCTATAACACTTCTCCTTCTATGAATAGTTGCTGCAAATCCAAAATTACTTTATATTAAGGATTCCATATCAACAACTTTTGAAACAGTTTCAACACTACATGCATACAAACTACTGCAATAAATCCCCGTGCCAACGTTTCTGACGTCACATGATTGAATTCAAATTGATCATCCCTAAACCACAGGAATACGAGGCTCGTATTAAAGCAGAGCGATTCATCTCAATCTCACGAAGTGACTAACACTATGTGATGGTTTACAACAGCCAAATAAATGTGGAAACATAGGATAATGCATTTTTCCTTGAGCGCATCCTTGATATTGCATACTAGCACCTAACAAAGAAAAAAAAAAGAAGAGAAAATTCTACGTGAACCTTATTTAAATGCACATTTATCTAGATACACTTTCATGATTAAGAGAATAATTCAAAAAATTAAAACCAATTCTATGTTGGCTATTACTTTTATTATTATGATTATTATGATTATTATTATTGTCATCATCATAATCATTATTACCATCACTATCATTATCATTATCATTATCATTATTATTATTATTATTATTATTATTATTATCATTATCATTATCATTATTATTATTATTATTATTATTACAGAGCGTTCGCCAGAGAACAGGTTTCTCGCAGGTAAATTCCGTTGGCCTTATACTCTCATAGATCGAATGTGACTACTGAATATTTTTATTTTATTGGGTTATTTTACGACGCTTTATCATCATCTTAGTTACTTAGCGTCTGAATGAGATGAAGGTGATAATGCCGGTGAAATGAATCCGGGGTCCAGCACCGAAAGTTACCCAGCATTTGCTCATATTAGGTTGAGGGAAAACCCCGGAAAAAATCTCAACCAGGTAACTTGCCACGATGGGGAATCGAACCCGGGACACCTGGTTTCGCGGCCAGACGCGCTAACCGTTACTCCACAGGTGTGGCCATTACTGAAGAAATAATGTGTACATTTCCCCTGAATCAATCGTGGAAAGGTTTTGTGATACGTTATATGGACAGATAAGACAGGCTGAAAAGACATTAAGGTTAGAGCATTATAGTATACAACTGACTTCTATTCACTGCAGTTCAGTTTAATTCGTGACAATACAGTACACATTAGAACAGCGAATGTTCAATTATGATGCATGCAGGCCTACAACAGGGACATCATTTTATTTTTACTAACATTTTTAATATTAACCTGTCTATACCTTTAGAGAACCGGAAACACCGCTTGCTCCCTCCTCCAAGACTGGAGTTCGATGATACTGGCGTAAAACACAAATCACTCTACTAGGTATAGGAAGGAAGAAAAGTAGTTCATCCATTTACGTAAACTAGGAAATATCGCGATTTTGAGTTTGATAATTTTCATTAGGTTTTTCTTTAATCAAAGTACAATACTGTATTAAAAATAAGTGTTTTTACTCACGAAGTGAGTTATCCATGCGAACGTATTCATTATCCGGTGTATATTATACTGTCTACAGCACATTAGCGTACAATACAGAGAAAGAAGTTAAACTGAAAAATAATCATAATATGAATATTTAAACACAATTTTGAAAATGGTGCCCGTTCATTTCGATACAGGCTTCAGTTCTTTTGTGCATATTATCGCACTATAGACTATTGCATCTAATTCCAATTGCCAGTTTCGTCCTTCGTACTAGTAACTCATGTTGAAATAATTCTATATCTACTCTACGTACTGTTAATTCAATCTTCACTTCTGCCCGACCCGAAAATATAAAATTACTCAGACATGCTATCTACTGTCCGTCCAAGTGGTTATGCCGCAGGATTGTAGAAAGGGAGGAAATCACGTGACAGTTAATTACTTAACGAGGCCCTTTTATTTAAGTTAAATTAAACAGCTGTATAATATTACGTAAACGTCCATTTCCTAAGAGAAATTAATGTTTTCAGAAAAGAGCTGAGACAGCCCAGTTTTTACAGAGGGGCGAGCAGAAGCAGGTGGGGGAAATCTGGATGCGACGTAGGCAAAGGGACAGTGCCTGTGCGAAAATATGATTCAATATTGAAAGCTCTTTCGTTACTGGAAAACGCGAACATATTTCTGGAACGTACTATACTCAGTAACTCAGTACTGCTTACTATCTGCGGTCTTGGTTCTGTGTAGAGTTGAAACTTCCTTAGTAGAAGGGGTGGGAGTGAAGTACATTCAAAAACTCAGGTACAATAAAAATTGAAGTAAAAATAAAATTATGTTCCTGTACAAAGAAATTTTACGAAATGTGTCGTGCTATATTTCTACGAAAATTTTATACATTGAATGAAACGGACCATGCACAGAGACGAAGTCAGAGTGTGTCTAAAAATCTTTTAAAAAGATATAAAATTTGCCTTAGAGAGGATGGTGGAAACTTTCAGCACTTATTATAAAATAAACCAATAACATTGTATCTGTATTGTAATGTTTAAGTGTCGAGAATTTATTTCCAAAAGCTGACGCATTGAATCACCACTAAGAGAGTAGATAGCGGGCTGTGAAAGATCTTACATTACACATAAGGCTGAAATGTAGGTTTTTAGACTTCTTGAACGAAATATTCCCAAACATTTTTCGAATCTACATGTATTAACAAATCTAAGTATATTACTTATAAATCACAATTATAGGCCTACAACTTATCGCAACTATTTGATAGTTATTTGTACACTGCTCCGCCGACATAGTAGAATGCGTTTGAGTCTAACGAAAGCAGAAAACGGTGCAACGTGATCTGTTGCTGTGATAATCCAAGTCCCTACAAACCGGTAAGGCATCATGTCACAAAACGTTCACGTCTGAGTATTTCTGATAAAGTAAATATTATCACAGTCTAGTATATACAGTCGCGAAGCTCAATACGTAGTAAATATGCAAATATTAGATAGTTGCTCACCACTAGGATCGCTAATATCGCCTCATTACAGGCAATGCAAAATAGTACCGTCACAGTCTATTGTTTCTAGCACCCTCAAAACTCAAGCTTCGTGACTGTATATAGTAGACTGTGATATTATTCAACGCCTAGAAAACGGAGCAAATATTAAAGATATTGCTGGAGAGTTTAACGTAATATTTATTTAATTGCTTATTTTAGTTATGTATATATTTATTTATTCATTTATCTATTTATTCACTCACTAACTTACTCACTTACTAACTTACTTATTTACTCACTCACTTATGTATTTATGTATTTATTTATTTATTTATGTATTTACCTATTTATTCATTTATCTACTTATACATTCATTCATTCAATCATTAATTCATCCATTCACTCACCACTCACTCACTAACTTATTTACTCACTTATGTATTTGTTAATTTATTTACTTACTTATGTATTTATTTATGCATTTTCTTATCTATTAACTTATTGATTTAATTCTTATTATATTTTATAGATAACTACAGGGTGGAAGTGAAATAGCCTTACATATTTCCAGAGTGAATAACTCATGTTATATACAGGGACATCATTTTATTTTTACTTCAATTTTTATTGTACCTGCGTTTCTAAATGATCTTGACTCCCACCCCTTTCACTAATGTCCTTGCTAACGTCAGTCACACAAACTTACGGCCGCTGTTGCTAGCAGTAAAATAAACAGTACAGAGTACAGTGCGTTTCAGAAATATGTTGCATTTTCTATAGAAGAAAAGGCTTATATTATTGAAATTTATTTTCACACAAGTATGGTGTGTACCATAACTGAATTTATCTGTGTGGATTGAGCACAAGTGAAGATTAGAGTTACCGAAAGTACGGTACCCTATAATATGGTACGGTACTTAACAGCATTATTTAAACAAGAGTTTTGTTTTACTGTTTATAGGTATGAAGGACGATGATGGAAACTGGAATTACAATATAACCGAATGTGAACAACAGTTTTTTTTTTTTTAACAATTTCCTGATTATATCATTACGGAATATTTTCGTAGAAATGTCATTAATCTGGTAGATAAATTTAGAGCAACAGAGTGTACAGAAAGGAAGAAAAGTGTAAGATGGCGAACAAAGGTGACAGAAGATGCTGTAAAAGATGCTAGAGAAAGGATGCAGCGAGGTCCTAATAAGTCGGTCAAGAAGTTAGCTGTAGAAATTGGGGTTTTTTACGGAAGTGCTCACAAAATTCTCAGGAATAAATGAGGTTAGTAATATGCTGAATAAAGTAGACATTACATAATGTGTATAACCGCCTGAAGAGTTGAGTTTGTGAAAAAAAAATTGTTACTACCGTCGCGAGGGGTGACTTTGTGCCATGAGGGTGACTTTGTGCCGTTCGCGAATATCATATGGAAGTATTCTTTAAGACCGTGACAAGGTTTTAAAGTCTGCTTCCTTACGATTAGTAGTCTTTAAAACCTTGTGACGGTTTTAAAGACTACTTCCTTACGTTTTTTTTATGAAATTCGCTAGTGGCACAAAGTCACCCTCCTGGCACAAAGTCACCCCGCGCGACGGTATTCTACTGTTTTTTTTATAAACTACTGTAAAAGTAATGACCAAACTGAAAATCGTAATACTGTATTTCCCTGTAACATAAATGGATACACTACTTTTCTCTCCTCCTATAGCTAGTTAAATGATTTGTTTACATATTGCACTAGCAACAACAAACTCCTGTAATGGAAGGGGGAAACAGTGTTTCCGAGTATAGCCAGGTTAATGTTAAAAATATTTGGTAAAAATAAAGTGGCCCTGTATAACAAAAAAACTATAATATCATATCGGTGGAAAGTTCATAGTTTCTTCAGACAATTGTTTTTTTTTTTAATGTTTATCGATCCCTTATTGGGTTAACAATTGCGAGTAGGATCGTGATTTTTGTCCGTATCGGTAGGAAATCTAATAAAAAATAATTTCTCCCTCTGGCGTATTTCCAATAGCGTGAAAGCTTTTCGTGTAAATTTAATTTAAAAAACCCCTAAATTCAAGCCATTGCACGAAGTGAGCGAGTGGCAACGTATCGGCAGAATGCAGCTTACGTACGGAAACTAACCGAGTTCGTTGACCTCTTACATCTGTGTCACGAGTAGAGCGTATTAGCGACGATGTTGTCGGACTGCTCAAACTTCAAACTTAATTTCCTAATTAACCGCTCATTTAAACACATTGTAAACATTGTCACTCAAACCATGTACGTAGCGATACTTACTTACTTACTCACTGGCTTTTAAGGAACCCGGAGGTTCATTTCCGCCCTCACATAAGCCCGTCATTGGTCCCTATTCTGAGCAAGATTAATCCATTCTCTATCATATCCCACCTCCCTCAAATCTATTTTAATATTATCTTCCCATCTACGTCTCGGCCTCCCCAAAGGTCTTTTTTCCCTCCGGCCTCCCAAATAATACTCTATATGCATTTCTGGATTCGTCCATACGTGCTACATGCCCTGCCCATCTCAAACGTCTGGATTCAATGTTCCTAATTATATCAGATGAAGAATACAATGCGTGCAGTTCTGTGTTGTGTAACTTTCTCCATTCTCCTGTAACTTCATCCCTCTTAGCCCCAAATATTTTCCTAAGCAACTATGCTTCTCTCTCAAAATGAGAGTCCAAGTTTCACAGCCATAAAGAACAACCGGTAATATAACTGTTTTATAAATTCTTTCAGATTTTTTGACAGCAGACTGGATGATAAAAGCTTCTCAACCAAATAATAATAATAATAATAATAATAATAATAATAATAATAATAATAATAATAATAATAATAATAATAATAATAATAATAATAATAATAACGTAGCGATGCGTTTTAAAAAGGGGTGCACACTTTCTAAACGACACGTCGGAAAAAATGGGTTGTCTGGCAAAAAACGATCCTCCATGTGAGACTTACCATCCCTCCGAGCTTGGTGCAAAGGTCCTGAATCACCCTGTATAATGTAAAATAATCCAATTTTAATCTACACGTCAAATATCGCGCTTAATTCACTGCCGAAATATCGAGTACTGAAATGAAGATAAAGAAACTGCGGTAAACTCAGATTTATAAATAACTCCGAAAGTAAGTAAAACAAATTCCTGATGCTACATAATTCATCACTGACACTGTTTATGTATTTTTCAATGATAACTAAGCGAAAACAAATCTGTTTACACTTGCTTACTGAAATGTACTTTGTTTCTTTCTTTATTATGAAGTAAACATATATTTTTACACAAATTATTAGTTTAGCTCAAAGCTTAGAAAAGTTAAATCTGAGCTCTGGACTTGCACAAGGAAGAATATTATGGGAATAAAAGATTTATAGCTTGAGATGAGGGCCTCATTTATTTTGAGAACATTTGTTTCGCTTTCAGTCGACTGCAGTGGCGGCTCGTGAACTTGTGGATTGGGGGAGCTGCAGTAGATTTTGGTACATACAAATTTCACTTCTGATATCATTAATAATAAGTATAGGACAAAAATAAATGCACTACATATCGAAAAAATCAAAACTTCCTGACTTAGTTGGGAGATGTCTGTGGCATTATTTGCCATAATAGCTAAAGAAAAACTAATACTATCGATTTTAGTCTGAATTTCAAATCGGCAGACACTCAACATGCAATCTACCAGTTCATCCTGAATTGTTTTAGAATTACCTTTAAACAGTGGCATGTTTCAAATCATTTTTGAGAGGTCTTTTAGATTACTCAAGAACTGTAGCAACCCACGAAATACACCAGGGTTCTTCGAATCGTTTTTTCATCATGTCCACTAAGGGGAAGTTCATATTGGCCACAAAATTTGATACAATTAATATTTTGTAAAATAATTTCACGGTTTTTTCTCACTTCTTGATTATGTTTGAGAATGTTTGTCCTGTTCGCTTCATTTAATTGTGCAGCAATATTAGCTTTGCCTAACATAGCCAATTTTATCAGTGACAGGTTATCATATTTAGTACTTAAGGGTAGATGGTGCGACATCATAGTTATAAATGCTCACGCCCCTACAGAAGAGAAAGACGACCATATAAAGGATAGCTTCTGGAACATACTTTTGATCAGTTCCCTAGATATCACATGAAAATTTTCTTGGGGGATTTCAACGCTAAAGTAGGACGGGAGGATATTTTTAGACCAACTATTGGAAAAGAGAGCCTACATGCAATTAGTAGTGACAATGGAGTTAGATTAGTCAACTTTGCCACATCGAAAAATTTAATTGTCAAAAGTACAACATTCCCCCATAAGGATATACATAAATATACTTGGACTTCTCCAGATGGATTGACACACAACCAAATGGATCATATCTTGATAGATAAACGGAGACATACTAGTTTAGTAGATATTCGAACTTTCAGGGGTGCAAACTGTAATTCTGACCATTATTTGGTGATTGGAGAATTAAGAGAAAGATTATCAGTAGCCAAGCGAGTAGAGCAACAAGTTAATATTACTAAATTCAATATTTTGAAATTAAAGGACGAGGAAGCTAAGCAAAATTATCAGGTCGAAATTTCGAATAGGTTTGCCACTTTAGAAAGTTCCGACGTAGTTGAGAAAGAATTAGATGTTAATAGCGTGTGGGAAAATATCAGAGATAGTATCAAAATTGCAGCTGAGCAGAGCATAGGTTATTATGAAACTAAGAAAAAGAAACCGTGGTTTGATGAAGATTGTTGCATGGTAGTAGAAAGAAGGAAACAGGCAAAATTGAAATTCTTACAGGATCCAGTTGAGGAGAAGAGAGATAATTATTTCAATGAAAGACGGGAAGCAAGTCGTACACTTAGGAATAAAAAAGAGAGGTTACTTGAAGGAAAAACTGAATAAGGTAGAAACAAATAGTAAGAATAAAAACATTCGAGATTTATATAAGGGTATAAAGGAATTTATGAACGGATATCAGCCAAGGGTAAACGTGATCAAGGATGAGAATGGTGACTTGCTTGCAGACTCTCCATCAATCCTAAACAGATGGAAAAACTATTTTGCGCAACTATTAAATGTACATAGGCCAAATAGAAATGATCGGGACGAAATTGAAACACAAACTGTTGAGCCATTCATACCGGAACCCACGCTTTCAGAAGTCGAAATTGCGACAGAAAATCTGAAAAAGTACAAGTCTCCAGGTATCGATCAAATTCCAGCAGAATTAATACAAGAGGGTTGAAGGGCATTATATAGCGAAATTTATAAACTTGTACTTGCTATTTGGGAAAAGGAAATTGTACCAGAACAATGGAAGGAGGCCATAATTGTACCTACTTTTAAAAAAGGGGACAAAACCAACTGTGGTAACTTTCGAGGAATATCACTTTTGTTGACGTCGTACAAAATTTTGTCCACTATTCTTTTGAGAAGATTAGCTCCGTACGTAGATGAAATTATTGGGGATCATCAGTGCGGTTTTCGGCGTAATAGATCGACTATTGATCAGATTTTTTGTATTCGACAGATAATGGAGAAAAAATGGGAGTATAAGGGTACATTACATCAGTTATTCATAGATTTCAAAAAGGCATATGACTCAGTTAAGAGGGAAGTATTATATGATATTCTTCTTGAATTTGATATTCCCAAGAAACTAGTTCGATTAATTAAAATGTGTCTCAGTGAAACATACAGCAGAGTCCGTATAGGTCAGTTTCTATCTGATGCTTTTCCAATTCACTGCGGGCTAAAGCAGGGAGATGCACTATCACCTTTACTTTTTAACTTCGCTCTAGAATATGCCATTAGGAAAGTTCAGGATAACAGGCAGGGTTTGGAATTGAACGGGTTACATCAGCTTCTTGTCTATGCGGATGACGTGAATATGTTAGGAGAAAATACACGAACGATTAGGGAAAACACGGAAATTTTACTTGAAGCAAGTAAAGCGATCGGTTTGGAAGTAAATCCCGAAAAGACAAAGTATATGATTATGTCTCGTGACCAGAATATTGTACGAAATGGAAATATAAAAATTGGAGATTTATCCTTTGAAGAGGTGGAAAAATTCAAATATCTTGGAGCAACAGTAACAAATATAAATGACACTCGGGAGGAAATTAAACGCAGAATAAATATGGGAAATGCGTATTATTATTCGGTTGAGAAGCTCTTATCATCCAATCTGCTGTCCAAAAATCTGAAAGTTAGAATTTATAAAACATTTATATTACCGGTTGTTCTGTATGGTTGTGAAACTTGGACTCTCACTCTGAGAAGGAACATAGGTTAAGGGTGTTTGAGAATAAGGTGCTTAGGAAAATATTTGGGGCTAAGCGGGATGAAGTTACAGGAGAATGGACAAAGTTACACAACACAGAACTGCACGCATTGTATTCTTCACCTGACATAATTAGGAACATTAAATCCAGACGTTTGAGATGGGCAGGGCATGTAGCACGTATGGGCGAATCCAGAAATGCATATAGTGTTAGTTGGGAGACCGGAGGGAAAAAGACCTTTAGGGAGGCCGAGATGTAGATGGGAGGATAATATTGAAATGTATTTGAGGGAGATGGGATATGATGATAGAGACTGGATTAATCTTGCACAGGATAGGGACCGCTGGCGGGCTTATGTGAGGGCGGCAATGAACCTTCGGGTTCTTTAAAAGCCATTTGTAAGTAAGTAAGTAACATAGCCAATGAAACAACAGTTTTCAGGCGAGACTGCGAAGATTTGTGCTTTTTAATTTTAGGGGCAAATGTCCTAAATCTATCACACCACTCCTAGTCCATGCAGGATCACCACCGAAGAGGAGGCAAGAAAAACAAAATACAGAATTTTTTTGTTCACATCCACGTAACCACAAATGCTTAGCGTAAATTTCATTGTTACGCTTCCTTACATATATGCACTATTTCGGCTGGATGAAGCTTGAGTAAGATTTACGTCGGGTAACGGACGACCCTTTAATTTCACTTCATTACGTCAATCTTCTCCGCAAGGGAAAGTTGAGAAAAATAAAATTAATATTCTGTAATTCACACACACTCGTGCTTGCACATTTGCACTGATTAAGTTACGGTACTAAGACGTCACATCAAAGCAACACTCAGAAATACTGATGGTCAATAATTTTCTAAAACTGGAAAAGAAGTCTCTTTCGTATTTTACGTGCTATATCAAAAGGATTCTACTCGTGCAATCATTTTGTTACGGCAAATATTAGGTTCTGCTGGAGACTGGATATATACGTAATAAGACAAAATACAATATTAATTTCGTTATATTATCTCGATAAGATTCTACAACAATAAGTATGTAAAAAGAAAATAAAAATGTTGTCATTAAGTTTCAAGGGAATAGAGAATCCATTTGACGTAGCATTACAATAGCGGTGTGGAAGTGGAGGAAATATATTCCTTTGAATGGCCTGGCTCTGCAAGCCACTGCAGCGAAATATGGGTTTTAAACAGCGGCAGTTTCCCTCTGCTTCCCTTCACCTCTCTACCCCCTGACCAAGCAAGGCAGACTCTCTATGAGCTGTCCTACCCTGTAGATCCCAGGACGACTTTGAATGCAGTGTCAATGCCAGTACAGTCGACGCGCAAAAAGATTTTGCATAAGATAATAGTACATATACCCGGCCAGATGAAATATAAAGCAATTTACCAATAAAAGCTGTAACAATTACTCTACAAATTAAAACAAATATAATTTTTATTTTCCTGTCAAAGCAAGGAGTGCTGCAGCTCCGCAGCTCTTATGGACAAGCCGCCCCTGGTCGACTGTAAAATATAATTATGTGAACGTGGTGTAAAAGTTCCTCCCACGTTCCCATCCCCCATCCACAAGGATGCAATGGAAGATTCGGAACAGTGTGTTATAATACATATTCTGTAACCCGTTTCTTCTTTAATGGCAGTTTCAAACTACAGCAGTGCAAAGAGCTCAAATCGAAGAATTCAAGGACAGACTCCCATTGAGAGTTTTGAAACGAGAGAAATGTATGTCCGTCAAACCACGCAAAAGTCATGTCAGTACATAAAATATGTTAACATATGCTGCACGAAGTGAGACATTTTCAACTATGTATTAAAATGTGATTAAATTTTATGAGTCAATAATATAGATATATAAACAATTGAGGGGTTTGCCGGAAGAAAGGCGGATAGACCTCTACGCCCTTACAGGGAGTTATACCTGAAATCTTGATTTGCATAATACACGTTACTGTTCGTTAACAGAAAACCACAATTTAAGTCACACGGAGTTAGTGTGCACTCGAAGTTGGTTGCTTGACGGTTGTCAGCCCACTTTGAGGTCTGTGGATATAGAGGGAAAAATTGGATCGATGTCGGTTAGAGTTCCCGAGTAGCTCAGTGGTAGAGCGTTGGTACGTTAAACCAAAGGTCCCGGGTTCGATACCCGGCTCCGGAACAATTTTTCCCTCGAAATTATTCAAATCAACTTTACAGGGAGTTATACCTGAAATCTTGATTTGCATAATACACGTTACTGTTCGTTAACAGAAAACCACAATTTAAGTCACACGGAGTTAGTGTGCACTCGAAGTTGGTTGCTTGACGGTTGTCAGCCCACTTTGAGGTCTGTGGATATAGAGGGAAAAATTGGATCGGTGTCGGTTAGAGTTCCCGAGTAGCTCAGTGGTAGAGCGTTGGTACGTTAAACCAAAGGTCCCGGGTTCGATACCCGGCTCCGGAACAATTTTTCCCTCGAAATTATTTAAATCAACTTTACAGGGAGTTATACCTGAAATCTTGATTTGCATAATACACGTTACTGTTCGTTAACAGAAAACCACAATTTAAGTCACACGGAGTTAGTGTGCACTCGAAGTTGGTTGCTTGACGGTTGTCAGCCCACTTTGAGGTCTGTGGATATAGAGGGAAAAATTGGATCGGTGTCGGTTAGAGTTCCCGAGTAGCTCAGTGGTAGAGCGTTGGTACGTTAAACCAAAGGTCCCGGGTTCGATACCCGGCTCCGGAACAATTTTTCCCTCGAAATTATTCAAATCAACTTTACAGAGAGTTATACCTGAAATCTTGATTTGCATAATACACGTTACTGTTCGTTAACAGAAAACCACTACTAAAGTCACACGGAGTTAGTGTGCACTCGAAGTTGGTTGCTTGACGGTTGTCAGCCCACTTTGAGGTCTGTGGATATAGAGGGAAAAATTGGATCGGTGTCGGTTAGAGTTCCCCAGTAGCTCAGTGGTAGAGCGTTGGTACGTTAAACGTAAGGTCCCGGGTTCGATACCTGGCTCCGGAACAATTTTTCCCTCGAAATTATTCTCTACGCCCTTCTTCGGGAAAACGGTTTAAAATGTAGTGAATAATTCGCTAATTATAGTAGCGAAATTTTGTTTTGATTGTACTGTACATAGCTGCAGGACAGGGCTGCGTGCGTGCGCGATTTAGTCAGTCAGTCTACAAGTAGAGCTAGTGCTGCGCGTTACGCATACTGCACTGTGTGAGTTTTCTCTTGGTAGAGACTAAGCAAACATATGTAGTTCAATTTAGTCAGTCCAGTTGTTTCCTTTGACTGCTTTTTATGTTCATTATTGTCCTTGCTTTAAGAATAAACAAACTTATGAAACTCATAGATTCAGACGGAAATATTTTATGTTCTATAAAGAGATTTGTTACAATATTCAGATTTTTGGGCTTATTGTTATCAGGATTATACAAAGAATAAATTTTATTTATTTATGTTCGCACAAAATGGAGATTTTGCTTTGCGTACTTAATGTCTACTCAGTATATCTGAAATAATGTAAATTACTTTAGAAGTAGATAATAAATGTCATAAAATGTATCTTTGTTTCAATTCCGTGTGAAATTTAAATCTCAAATCTACATTAAATCTCCTAAGCAAATCATTATATGGATAAAGGGCGTATAGACCGAAGTTTTATATGGTACAAATATAAGGAAATGTAATAATATAAATTGCCTAAATGCTACAAAACATTTATACTCGCTAAGATTTTTAATTTAATGTATAATTTTGTTCACTATCTGTATAACATTTTATTCAGGTGCGTTTTAAAATCTTAGATTGCCTGTATCTCAATTCACCATATTGACGTATACGCCCTTTTTCCCGCAAACCCCTCCATTAATACCTCATTAATACTTTTAAATTTTGTTTATTTACACAATTGAAGCTATTTATTTGAAAACCACATCCTTCAGGGGATCTCCTTCACTTGCAATGCACAGCTGAAGTCGGTCCTTGTGTTTACTTTTTGAACACTTCGTCTTTAATCCATCCTCACGTCAAAAATCAACAGAAGTAAGGTCCGGGGACCTTGGTGGCCAATGCACGTAACTACCGCTGCCGATCCAACATTTTACATGACAGCTAAAATTTTACAGGTGATTCGTCATGTTGGAAGGACATGCCCTCCTAGTAGTCAAGAGAACTACAAACAATTGTTTCTCTACATCTATTATGGACATTGCCGACCTTATATTACTTCAGAAAAGCGACACGTACTATTACTTTGTACGTCATCAACAGTATGTGGTCATTTGTCCTTCCTTTACACACTTTAATGCTTGTTATGCGTTACCTTCAAACAGATGTATCTCTACACCAATTGATAATTGATGACATGTTTGTATGAACTCTTTTACTCGGAATAGTCCATCCTACCATCCCCTAAAATATTTACTATTCCTCCTGAAACACCCTGTATATATGTCTATATTTAGACTGTGACATGGACAGATTTGTCAGTTAGCAGATTTTCTTAAAATTAACATTAATTTCATAAGCATTAATCCCGTGCACATGCTGAATATGAACAAAATCTAACCATATGTTCGGGTGAATCTCTTCTACATAGGAATACAGAAACAGCAAGCCCAAAAATGAGTTTCCTGCCATTCTGGAAACATACATTTTCGAAAATAATTCGAGAACTATTTCTTTTACAGAACTTCAATATTTTCTCTCTATATCTACTTGGAAAATAAGAAAATAAATCATAACGAATGATTATGTAGCCCCTATTTTTAACATGTTGTCCTTTTAAGCGCCTCAAGTTAACAACTCCCTACCGAGTTAACGTTTGAAACTCTCATTTAGGAGGTCTCGGGTTCAAATCCCGTGACCAACCAATCTGACTGGGGTTCTTCATGGTTTCCCTCATTCACAGAGGTAAATGCGAGATTAGAAATGTACAGCTGTCAAAAAAAAAAGTGGCCGCACTCGTGAACAGCAAATATTTTCAAAGTCCACTTCGGGTCGCGGCGATGTTACACGATGCATGTGCTTGTACAAGCAGTTCCGGAACTATGAAAGTGTTCCATGTCTGCGCCTCGTAGGCCAGCGGTAGAGTGCTTGTTTAGTGATTCAAAGGTTGTGGGTTCGGGCCTTCTTCAAGTTTTCATTTTATTTTTTAATCGTTCTTTAGCGATGTAAATGCTATTCAAATTATCATTTATATTCAGTTATCGTTCTTTATGGATATCACGTTATTTATATTTTGTTATCGTTCTTTAGATATATGAATAAAATTCAAGTCATCATTTGTATTCTGTCATCGTTTTATAACGATATGAATAACAATTTTTATTATTGTATCTCCAATGGTGGTTAGCCCAATTTTACATATGTATGTTAGGGCTATAATTTCATACACTAAAAAGATAAGCATAAAGAAAAATAGAAAAGAAAATTAAATTAGCTTACGCGATGTAAACAAAACATAAACAAACCGTAAATTAGGCATTGCGATTGCAAAATAAATATCAGGTATCAATTTGAAACATACAAAAACATTAACAACACACATATGTAACACTTCTATAACACAAATACGCAGCCTTCCGTACCATACATCATAAATTAATACACAATAGTCATACAAACACAATCAAACTATAATTACGACATTGCGACGACATCAAGCATCACATAACTGACTCACATACATAACAAATCAAGCATCCGTTACAACACATACACTTCAACATAGTAACCACACTTTTAAAAGTTACAAATTTGGCTCCAAGAAGAATAAATAGGACACTGTTACTAATTACTATTCTTCTACAATTTCTTAAATATATCTGTAATAAATCTGTGAAATTCCGATATGAATAATATTCACGTTTTTATATTGTTATCGTTCTTTAGCGATATAGATAATATTCAAGTTATCATTTATATTCTGTTTTCCTTCATTAGCATTATAAAATAATATTCAAGTTATTTATATTGTTATTGTTCTTTCGCAATATAAATAATCTGTATTTTATGTAAGTAATTATTATAACACAAATAACCATCCTTCTTTGTAAAATAGGTTATTTTATTTAGATAATTAAATAAGTATTATATAATATCTTATATTAATTAAACAAACCGATATTTATCATTTATATTCTGTTATCGTTCTTTAGTGATACTGTATAAATAATATTCTAGTTATTTATATTGTAATCGTTCTTTAGCGATATAAATAACATAAATTTAATATTAGGTTTCGAAAAATCCAGTTGCATAATACTGGTATTAGTTTTCTTTTGTATTATTACATTATACTATCTTGAACCACAATAAAATGAAAAGGAGTAACGAGGAATTGAACCTGAGACGTTGACATCTAAATTTCGACGTTCGTCCGCTGAGCTACGGGGGCAAAAGTGTGGTAACATTTTCGGAAAAATTGGCCCAATCACACTCTAAGATTTTCTGATGATTCGTAGAAGCTAGTCCAGGATGCGGGGGGCAAAGGCTAACTGAGATTTCTCGGTCTCTGATCGGGTCAAACATCCTGATAGAATTAATATTTAACCCTTGCCGTGACTTTCGGTGAAGTCCGGAGGGCCCAATTAGTCAAATCCACTCTCCTCGTCTCCATGCTTGGGTCCCCTGGAATTTAATAAGATGCGAAAGAGATAGTGGTGTGCGGAAAGCAACGGGATGTTACCGCATTTAGGCCTATCCTTCCCAAGAAAAACTGCAAACATAAACAAAGGAAGCTTTTAATAGAAGAAGAAGGATATTCTGCGGACCTCTGGAAAAATAACTAAGGAAGAGACTAGTGAAGTGCTTTGTGTGGAGTGTGGCATTGTATGGGGAAGGAACATGGACATTATGACGAAATGAAGAGAAACGAATTGAAGCATTTGAAATGTGGATGTGGTGAAGAATGGTGCGTGTGAAGTGGACAGACAGAATAAGAAATAAAATTGTGTTTGAAAAAGTGAGTGAAGAAAGAATAATGCTGAAACTGATTAGAAAGAGAAAAAGGAATTGGTTGGGTCTCTGGTTGAAAAGAATAATAGAAGACATTAGGATATGTGGATAATATGCGGAGACTAAGAGGAAGGCAGAAAATAGGAAAGATTGGAGATTGCTGGGTTTGCAATGGAAGACCTGCCTATGGACAGAACACTTATGTATGTGGGTATGTTCAGAATGCCTGGAATATCGTGTCTAAGAACAGTCGCTATTTGCAAAGACTAGTCGATTCCATGCCCACTCGACTGCAAGATGATCGAGATAAGAGGAAGATAGACTAAATATTGAATTGTGGCTTTTTGTTTTGTTTTTGAACGCTTAATTGTTTGAATGTTTTAAGGCCGACGCCAGTAAATTTGTTTTCTTTATGCCACGAAAGATATTTTTATTGAGAATAAAATCTTTTTTCTTTCCATTTGCAGCCACAATATCATAATGATAAAGTCATGGCATAATATATTAATGAACCTGATGTTAATTACTAAAATAATCCTAAAAGAGAAAGGAGCCATTATGTCTCTCTAAAAAATATAACAAAAAAGAACATAAAAAGCACGTGGTTGTAGTCGAACGCAGGACCTCATGAATAAGAGGCCTGAACGCTACCATTACCCTATCGAATCACAGAATGAATACTTCAATTATAACTGTAGGTATCAGGCAACGTGGTCCAACAACATGTAACATCGCCTGTCTCCGAATTATAGCGAAGATACCCGAAGGGAACTTTGTTCCAGGAGAGCGGCCACTTTTTCTTTTGACAGCTGTACATACCATGATTCATCTCTGCTTCAATCACCAATATCATAAACAATAATCAAAATCTAAAATCAGTTACATGAACACAAGCTAACATCTATAACACGCGACAATAGAAACAGAAATTGAACAAAGATCTTACGCACGCTATATGACCATAGATGTTAAAGCGTGTATAAATAAACTTAACAAAATAACTCCCTAATCATAGGTATATTTTTAATAAATGTAGATAAAAAAAAGTTGAGAAATATTATTTTCATTCAACTGTAACACATTAAACCTGAATCTGTCTGTATGTGAAACGGAACATGATGGCAGAAAAGTTGAAGAGCCTGGAAATGACACTTCACGTGACCAGAAACTTGACATACTCTTCAACCTTCATGCATATGTATGTTCCATACAAACGTTCAAAAAGCAATGTCATAAACAAGTTATGTAATACAACTGATCAGCTGTACGTTTACATAGCGGAGAGGGAGTCCCTAGTACTGTGTATTATCTGACATTTCGAAATCAACGGAAAATAGAAACACATTGAAATACAATAATTATAGGAACTTTTAAGGCTAACTCTGAGAAACAAAGAAAGAAAAGACTAAAGAATGAAACTGGAAAGATCCATGCCGGATCGGCTCTCACATGATTGTAATTAGGGATACGGGCCATGAATATAAGACACATTTTCTGAATTCATATCTTCAAAATTAAGGAGAAACTCCAATGAAAATTCTGAAAATTTCCCCCAAAAATATATTGGTTATTTCACGTTTTTAGAATGTATATTTTCATACCCCAAATGGATTTAGTGTATGTTTAAAAATGTTTTTAAATTAAGGCTGTAAGGGGACGTGGCATTTAAAGAGCTGTCAAAATCATTGATCATAATTTTTTTTATGATTACAAATCTAGTAACTTTTTGTTCAAAAGTTGACTCCCTGAAGTTGACTAGATGAATGTAGCGGAGGAGAATTTTAATAGGTATATGTTACGTAAATATTCATTTTACTTTCAAATCCATTTTTCCGTAACTTTATTTTTCTTGATTCAACGCCAACATTTGTATACCAAGTATTAATCAATCTAGTCGAAATTTTTACTGCAAGTATTTATGAGGTAGCTGCATGTTTCTATGCATTTATTTTGTAAGGAATGCTGCTAGTTTATTTTATTTTTTTCATGAATTATAGAAAAATAACATACTCAAATTTCAAAAAAAAAAAAAAAAAAAGTGAATAAATGAGATATTTCATAAAATGAATGTACATAAATGTTTTTTTTTATGTCTTATGAATGCAACCAAAAAAAAAAAAAGAAGCTTGAAAATTGAGATAATCTACTAAATAGGCCTACTTGGGTTTGAAAATGTTTCTAAAAATAATAGAAAAAATAAAAAATCAAAAGCCAAAAACATTTGGGAGTTCAAAATTTGGATTTTGTTAGTCCTTTGCATAGTAAACATGCTTTCAAAATTTGGTTGAAAAATTATTAGGAAAAAAGTCGTCATTTTTACTAATGGTTTAGATCTGTTAATGTAAATACAGTAGAAGAATCAAATGAAACTATCAATATGTATGAGACATTTCCCATTCGACAGTTAATACTAGAGCTATAGCTAAGAAATGTCGCTGCAAATAACAGAACTGAACGATGCCATCAATAATACGACGTGTAAAAGAAATTCCTTATTACTAGACATCGGATGTTTAGGCACTAAAAATTGCAGTTTTAGGCGCCTAAAATAAGCTCAAAATTTGTAAAATTAGGCTCTATTTTAATGAAAATAGGCATTTTAGGCACATCAGGTATCATACTTATTTCTTTCACTGAAATTTTTAGTTATACACTAAAATACGCACAAAAAAGTATGTTTAAACATTAAAAAAGAATACTATATTATATTTATAAACAGAGCTGCACAAATTTAATATATTGAAACTAATGAAATAATGATTATTGATATCAAGATTACTCATTTTAAGTTATTGAAATTCAGTTCCATGCTCAGACTTTATTATAATTATCTGCACAGTACACCACCAGCATTTTTCTAAATTCTCCACAGTTAACCTTTGCCTTTTGTCACTGAGAATCATTTTGAAAGCAGAAAAACTTCTTTCAACCGAAACTGATGTGAGAGGCGCAAATTTTAAATTAGGTACAATAGAAACATCAATACTTACTGGAACATTTACACTTTCCCCCGATATCACTCTTGATACTTTTTCCAACAATGAAAATCCTACATTCTTATTTAATACGTTGTCCCACTTATTTTTAACTTTTTCTCAGTTTCGCCCAAAGCAGAATGTATGTTCACTTGAGCTTCCTTTACTATTGCTATTTGGCTACAAAGAGATTGTTTTTCACGTTCTAATTGTTCAATGCTTGCAGGTATGAAAGAAAAGTTTGATGTTATGTAGGCAATATCGTTTTTCACTCGTGAGTCATTCAGACAATCTTTCACTGCTTTCACACACGCTGCACTATCAGTTTCAGGTAATTTATCAATAACTGTGACCACTTCCTTAAAATACTTAGAATAATACACCACTGACTGAATCCAGGTTCCCCATCGTGTAACAACCGGCTGAGGTGGGAGTGGGATATCTGGAAAGTTCTCTCTGAATATTGAAATCCTGGATGGGACTTTACAAAAACATTTTTTTTGTGTTAGAAATAAACGAATTGACAAGAGGAAATTCATTTCGGATTGTTTCCGAAACCTGTGAAGGCCATATGCTAGACAGGTTACATGCGTGAGGTTAGGATAACATGTTTTAAGAAGTGGAGCTGCAGCAACCATGTATGAGGCAGCATCAGTACAAAACAGAACTTTAGAATCGTCTATATTACCTGAGTATAAAGACTGTAGGATTTTATTTACAAAATAAGCAATGGCTTGGCTATTCACTTTCGAAAGTTCCTTAACACATACGAGGTGTGGAATCGAAGGTCCATCAGGACTAAGTTTTCCTACTACCATATTTGCTATATACCTATTCATAGGATCTGAGGTTTCATCCACAGAGACCCATATGTAAGAATCACCTATATCCTCCCGAATTGAAGCTAAAGTTTCATTGTATATTCTGTCTAAGTAATTTTTTCTTAGGGTCGACTCAGATGGGATATTTTGTTTGCAGTATTTTTGTAAAAACCGGATTTTCAATTGTATTCCAGGGAGCGTTAGCAGCAACAAACGCTCTGGTTAAATCAGCATAGAAATTGCTGCTGAGATTGGATGAAGTAGGCTGTGTTAGTAAAGTTTGTTGCAGTTGATTTTTCTGCTGAGCTTTAGCCTTATGAGCCGCTCCTTGCACATGCTGCTTTAGGTGGCACTTCTTTTCTTGCGAAATCTAAAAATGTAAAGTAAAGTGAATTAAAATAAAATCATAATTGTTGTATTGCCGTATTTCTATCACAGAGTTAGTGGGTTCGAACAATCAAAATTTTAATGACCTGCAAATACTTTAACTATCGGAATTTAAAAGGTTAAAGTGTAGTGGTCTTAAAAAGAATTATACCTCAGGATAGCTCAGTCAATGTATAAATATTATAGGCCTACTCATTAAAATTAATAGAATTTATATATTTCAACTATTGTTACATACCTGTTTGCTACAAATCTTGCAGAATATTATTTTTCCATCATAAGTGAATTCTGAATATTCTGTTAGCCATTGCCGGATCAATGTAGATTTTGCACTTATATTTTTCGGCATTATCGCGTTAAACTTCACAGGAAAACGTCCTACCGCTCAAAACTTCTCAACACAAATAAGGTGAGGGAAAGAGCAACTGTTAACGAGCATTCAAATGAACCGTTGTTATTGAGATTCAATTGGACAAAAATACAAAGTTCCACTTATTGTTGCATTTCCTGGTAGTGTTAACACTAGGAGGGCCATTCTTTTAAATATTTTGTAACGGTTTACCCTACTAATTCGCAGTTTTACGACTTTTCATAAATATTTCAAAAACACTCTTTCTCCAAAAATTGTGATTTTATGACACTCTGAAGGGCAGTACAGCTAATCGGTTTCAGACCGAAAACAGTCATTTTACAGTATAGTATATCTCTGAATCGGTAGCAGCACATGTTGTGATTGTTGCCTGCTTCAAAACTAAGGTTGGTTCTTTGTCGGCATTTATGCCTGCAAACATGTTAAATTCGGTGAAATCTATTGCGAGTATCGTGAGATTCAAAACATTTTGTTTCCTTTATCAATGGTTTCATGGCCGGTGTGAAGCAAACTTTCCACTTTTTAAATGCCTTAAATTTCGCAGTGAATGTATGTATAAATTATAAAAAGTAAGAGTAAAATGCGAAACTAGGCATTTTTAGGCGAATATTAACAAATTAGGCTCTAATAACCGTTTTAGGGCATTTTAGGGCACTATAAAACTCTTTGAATACCTTTCAATTTCCATGAAACACAAATATTAATAATTATTTTTACTTTTCTCCTAAAGAAACAAAATAGGCATTTGCCCTAGAATCCGATGTCTGCTTATTACACAGTTAATACTAGAATGCAGGCTAGAGAGAAATTCCATAATAGAGCCTAGATCAGGGATGCAAAACTGTGCTCCAATTGAAGCACACGTCATAAGCCGCAATACGTAACTCATCCCTTCCCTTCAACCCTCGC
The DNA here is from genome assembly GCA_025594305.2 of Periplaneta americana. Taxonomy (NCBI): domain Eukaryota; kingdom Metazoa; phylum Arthropoda; class Insecta; order Blattodea; family Blattidae; genus Periplaneta; species Periplaneta americana. Next base: position 126,197,335 of record JAJSOF020000011.1, on the reverse strand, counting down.
ATCATTGTACGGTAGGCGGAGAAGAAAAGAGAATAGTGTGTTTGCCAAACGTCACAGAAACGTCATTGAAGGCTCCGGCCTTATGGATTTTTTTTGGTAGGTTATTTTACGACGCCTTTTCAACAGCTTACGTTATTTAGCGTCTGAATGAGATGAAGGTGATAATGCCGGTGAAATGAGTCAGGGTCCAACACCGAAAGTTACCCACCATTTGCTCATATTGGGTTGAGGGAAAACCCCGGAAAAAACCTCAACCAGGTAACTTGCCCCGACCGGGAATCGAACCCGGGCCATCTGGATTCGCGGCTAGACGCGCTGACCGTTACTCCACAGGTGTGGACGCCTTATGGATGGGGGAACGAAATTTCCCCCATCCTGACACCCCTTTCTTCCCCAGTTCTGCAACCTTGCCTAAATAGTTAATACTAGAACGCGACTGCAAACAGAAGCATCAGCGAAACTATTATTGTTATTGTTTAGTCAACTGTCTGATGACAGGTCTGTATCTCACAAGTGATACCAAAAAGTACTACTTATGAGGCAATTAGGTCAGGAGATAACGGAGTAGAGTGGGTAGTTCCTTTCTCCCTCTATTGCATGCGTCGCCGATTTGCTACATGTAACTATTCTGAAACTATTATAACTATTGTTTCAGTTTTTAATAAGAGTTTGTTTCCTTTTCCTTGTTTATGTTTTATAAATTACTTTGTCAGTCTTGGACATTGTAATTGGGCTTTGCCTGTTACGTTCAGTAATAAATGAGTGAGTGAGTGACTGAATAAATAAATGAGTGAATAAATAAATAAATAAGTAAATATAAATGAAAAAATGAAAAAAATGGAAAAATAATGAAGAAAATAAAAAAAATAAAGAATGAAAAAAATTATAAAATAAAATAAAATAAAATAAATAAATAAATAAATATACCATTAGTCAATACTAGAGCACGGGCTAAGATTTGATGATGCAAATAGAACTGAACGAAACCATCAATATGTGTAATGATAAAAATTTCCTTTTCTGTAGCCACTACTAGAACCAGATTAAGGTGGTCGTTCTAATGTAGCTACGGATTCTTGTACAAATGTTTATAATTAAGAAATTACAATAGGGTATTTACAATAACTGTCCCAGATTGTGCGAACGCGAGAAGAATAGTCTTACAGCGCAATAGAAACTTCACCTAACTGATATTCATTGACAATTTTTTTTCGGGGACGAATTTTCTAACGCATTACATCCGAATTCGCGACATTTCTCGTGTTATATTGGCTTTTACTGTATTAAATTCAGACGTTAATACACAGCCAAATTATATACAGTACACCCAGGCATTGGAGGAGAAGGTGACAGTCACACTATATTCATACTAAAAATAGTCAATGTCCTTAATCCATTACGTTAATTCTGACAAATACTTTAAGGCAGCTCTATAAGATTAGATAAGATACTCTTAGAAACGGATTTAGTTACACTAGTTCAGAAGAAACACGGTTTTATTATATTTACTGACGATTGTGACAATTTTTGTACGCATGCGTATAATATTGTATGTATTTTTTCATACGCATTCTCTTTCGCAAAGTAACAGAACATGCAAGAGGTAAAACTTAAATATAACAACACAGACATTTAAGTGGACCATATTTATTACGAAACAAACATCACATTATTTGTGGGCGGAATGTAGTTAAAGGTTCTTTCGATGATACACCTCTATGCCCTCACAATAGATGACAAATGCACAGCCAACGCATTCATTAATTCTTGATCCATCTGTGTAAATTTGTATGCATATCGGTAGTTATGAGATAGATAGCGGTCGTGCTGTAGTGCCGGATGTCCCGTGACCAGAAAATGCGATGTTTATTGTGGATCAAAGGATAATTCTTGAAATGTCTTCCTATTCCGTTTTATGTCGCTTATTCCTGCTTTGTAAAGTCCGATCGAGTGATCATGGAAGCCAACTGTTGCCATTAACAGACTTCAAGATCACCTACGTGATATTGAACCTTGGCTAAATAGATGGAGAATTAAATTAAATATATCAAAAACACAAGCCATCTTATTTAGCAGGAGAAATAAATTCAATAGACCGGGAATAAATCACACAAAATTAGCTATAAATGGATCACAAATCGAGTGGAAAACTTCAGTTAAATATCTCGGAGTAACACTAGACAGATGGCTCACTTTCTCCGAACACGTACTACAAAAACTCAGACTTGCCAATTCTAGAATGGTGGAGCTTTACCCAATATTAAATAAAAGCAGACATTTAAACACACATACAGCCTTGATTTTGTATAAAGCATTAATTAGGTCGGTAATATTATATGCTTGTCCTGCTTGGGAACAGGCACCTATTACAGTCCTTAAGAAATTACAGGTTTTCCAAAACAAACTTTTAAGATTCATCACAGGACTTCCTAGAGTAACACCTGTTAGATTGATTCATAAAGAACTAGAAATTTGGACAATTCTATAATATATCTCAAATCAAGCCTTCTGCACGTACACCAAGTAGTACAGAATAACAACCCACTAATTTCTTCACTAGGAAACTACAACCCGGCTTTAGATAAACACAAAAGACCTAAGAGCGTACTCCTCCCTCTAGCTTGGAACGACAACGTACAAGACGAATACCAACTTGAACACTAAACAACCACATGACTCTACAGACAGACATAAGTCTACTAATGCACTAATAATGTTATTTCTCTGCTTCAGGATCATCACGTTATTGGCTGCATAGATGCATTTTACATATCTTCTTGTATATAATTTTTATGTATTTTTTAATGTATCTGTATTTTAAATAATGATTAAAAGACAACCTTCCACCTGCACATATACAGAACCCCACTGAAGCCAATTGGCTTGTCGTCAGCACGACACCTCATCCTGCTCAAGGTTTTTCCGTGAGCTTCCCTTCAGTAATAAGAAAAACGTCGGGATGAGCCCTAAAAGAAATGTGCCACGGACCACTTCCCTCCCCCACTCTTTCTCTTCTACTATCACAAAGAACTTGCTAATTTCTTAGATAATCCTATGATATGATAATAGGGGAAAATAAATATACTGTAAGTTCACAGGGCTAACGGCTTCGAAGCTGGGTACCTGGTTCTAATGAAGTGCATAGGTAGCAATATAACATGGGGGCATGAGATAGTTACTCTGCCAGCCATAATAAATTCACTTCAATTAACTTCCCCAATGTAAAAAAAAAAGGTGGCTCTATACCAGCAATGACTAGCGCCGCATCTGTTAATATTATGCGATATGCTCTGCAGATTCGTAGAGCATATTCTCTTTGGATCTTCAAGAGTCTATTCTGGGCATATTTCTTATGCAGAACTTGCTGGAATGTCGACACACAATAAAGAGTTAATGGCTCTACTGCATTTTCAGTAGCGGCTGGTGGTCAAAATAATGAGAGTGTCACAAATCTCTATATCGGCCTAATGTACACACACACATATATATATATATATCTTAATTTGAGTCGCCTAGTAACGAAATATGAAGTCCATACGACGTTCCTTCTTACTGCAGGATTTGTCAATTACCCTGGTGTTAAACCCCTTCATCTTGGACATCATACTCTTTTCTATTGACAGTATTGCAACAGCAGTGAGACGATCCTGGGACATAGTGTTCCTTAAAAACGTTTTTACGCGTTTCAAGGAAGAAAAACATCTTTCTGGCTCAGCAGTGGTCGTGTTGCAGCCAAAATATTTAACAACTTCGTTATTTCACACAATGGATCCTGTAAATTGTTGGAGACTATGTATTGTAACAATTGAACAGACATCTATATTTCGGAAGTCGAGTCTTCCGTATAGAACTCCAAGTTGTGTTTTTAACACCCTCTTGTTCAGTATAGTAAAGCTATTGACAGCAACTTCAAGTTCGCGTTCAGGAAAATAATGCGAAAATTGTCAAAAATTTTGCTGTTTAACAATTTTGTTGCGTCTAGGTAGCTTAAAGACTGGAAACAGTGAGTAGCTTCCTGAATTATACGGTCACATACTTTCTTGGCTTCAATTTTCTGGGATTCCATTTTCCGTCGCTTGCTGGCTAATTCAGGAGGAACCTCATACAGCTAGATGGCAGCAGTAGTCAGATACTTTAATTACCAAATACAATGTAAATAGTTCCGAGTTCTTCCACAAACAACCATTCTTTTGTTATGCTTTACTTGTGCAATCTCCAAGCAGTGTCGTACTGAAGCTGACTACAGCACTTTCCCGCGTAAAAATAGCCAATCAGAGCAGAAATTTTAGGTTCGCACATGCGTGTAATCGTCTACATTCTCATGTGAAGTTCTGAGTAGCACAACTAACCCCCTGAGGCAGCGAAGCGCGAAGACTAAACACACTATAACGCGTCATGAACATAACCACGGGAAATTGTTAAATGACAGATCAAATATTATGGTATTACAAATACATTATTTAAGCAAAAATCATCAATGTGCTGTAGCACTGTGGCACAAAATGACGGGCCGCTCCTGATTATTTTAAGAATGTCGGAATGAAGCAACCTCGAAGACTTACAGACTTAAAAAATATACTGTTCAATAACAGTAATAAAATACAGTAATTATATTAACGTATACGAACAAAAGCAAATGGTATAAGCAGGCTTCGAGACTTCGGACCCGATAGAGCAGTTCAATGGGAAATCCGTATAACGGCGTTCTGAGTATAGTGGTAAAGCGTACAGTGGGTGGGGGTACTGTAGAATGAATGCCAACAAATACGCAAAGGAAAACGCTCTGGATTTGAAGATTCTGAGGAATAATTTGGTTTTCATACAAATATATTTTTAAACTGTGTCTGAAACTATTACACGGTTAGAAAAGTCAGAGCAAGAGATGCCAGAAGCCCTCAAATTAATTTAGAAAATGATGCAGAGAATTAATGAGACATCAAGTACACCGGTTACTGAACGTGTAAAATAGAAGTGAAAATCACTTTTATGTAAAAATAACGGATATGGATCACTGTCTAATATAAACAGCAAATTAGTGGATATAGAGTCACCCCAGAAAAAGGACTGTCTCTTAGAGACTGCAATGATGTTAGGTTTTTTCGTCATGTGACGTAGAGCGAAGTTTTTCACAGTACAAATTGTGTTTGGCAGATAACCGAAAAAGATTTACGTTTGAGACACTGAAAATGTATCTTGTAGTATACTGTATTGCAATTCGGTACTGTAACTGCACTTCCTAAAGACGACCAATAGGATAAATAATAATAATAATAATAATAATAATAATAATAATAATAATAATAATAATAATAATAATAATAATTTATTTAACCTGGCAGAGTTAAGGCCATACGGCCTTCTCTAACACTCAACCAGGAGTAAAGACTGCGTTACAAAAACACTACAAATTTACAAATTACACTACAATTTTACACGCAAAATTGAATAAGATAATAATAATAATAAAAAATAAACAACAAATAAGAAGAAATCGGACATAATATATAACATACAGAAAGAAAGAAAAAGCATAATAATATATGAACAGCAGGTCAAAATAAATGAGGCATAAAAAAAAAAGACAATTATTCATAATAATAATAATAATAATAATAATAATAATAATAATAATAATAATAATAAAATAAGAATATTAATAATGATGATGATGATAATAATAATAATAATAATAATAATAATAATAATAATAATAATAATAATAATAATAATAGTAATAAAATAGTGCAGTACAAAGTATACAGTGAATACAATATTTCTAAGTACACACAATAAGGAAAATTAAGATTATATATAGCTCAACTTATCACATTAGAGATATAACATTATCGGAAAATATGAAAACAAAAATATAAAATAAGTTGAATATCATTAGAACATAAAAAAATGTGAAAACGTGGAAACATGCAATACAACACTTGTCATAATAGTAAGTTAGTTTGGCAACTCGTCATAAGATAATTTTCTAACTTTGATTTGAAAGAATTCAATGTTCGGCAGCCCTTGACTTCAGGCGGCAGAGAGTTCCAGTGACGAGAGGTAGCAACAGTGAAGGATGAGGAATACAGAGACGATGCGTGAAGTGGAATTTCTAGCGTGTTATCGCGTTGTGATCGAGTATTAATATTATGATAGCGAGAGAGAGTATGAAATCGAGCGAATAAATAATAGGGGATGAAGAGTGCATAATTCGATATAAGAGAGAAAGTGAGTGCAGATTTCTCCTCTCATGTAACCTAAGCCATGATAACTTCTTGAAAGAAGGTGAGATATGATCACAGTATCTAACATTACAAATGAAGCGGACGCACGCGTTATGAACGCGCTGTAGTTTCTGAGCGGAATCAATCCTGAGATCACTGAACAAAACGTCGCAATAATCGAAGTGAGGTAGAATGAGTGTCTGTACCAGCGTCTGTTTTAATTTAGATGGATAATGATACAATCTTTTTAGTGAATGGAGAATAGAGAATGCCTTCTTACATGTATATTTAATATGCGTATCCCAATTGAGATTAGATTCGAAATGTACTCGAGATTTTTGACGGTAGAGCTAAACGGGATGATTGTTTTATTCAGTTTCACAGGCGGAATATTCAGGTCGTTGACTTCAGGAATTAATCTACGGTTCGCGAACAGAATAGCCTGTGATTTACATGCGTTTAGGTTAAGCCCAAATTGTTGAGACCAGGAAGAGATGGAATCAAGATCTTCATTCAGACTATTAATGCTATCGTTTAGTGCGTCGGGACGGGCTGAAATATACAATTGAACGTCGTCTGCATATATTTGATATCTGCAGTGCTTAAATGAGTTGGAAATTCCATTTATATAAATAGAGAAGAGCAAGGGGCCTAATACTGATCCCTGAGGAACTCCTGTATCTACAGTACGCCAGGATGAGAAACGATTATTAGATATGACACGCTGCTGGCGGCCAGTAAGGTAGGAGTACATCCAGGTGATAGCACTATCAGAAAGGTGTAGCGTTTGTAGTTTAGTTAATAGTAGATCGAAGTCAACAGAATCAAAGGCTTTGCTATAGTCCAATAAAACTAGTACAGTAGCCTGTCGTTTATCCATGGCTGCGTGTATGTCCTCAGTAACATTCAACAAAGCAGTAGAAGTGCTATGGCCATTTCTGAATCCTGATTGTAAAGGGTCTAAAAGATTAAATTCTATTAGGTAGTCTGACAACTGCTTATGAATGATGCGTTCCAGAGCTTTAGATAAAACGGGAAGAATGGAGATTGGCCTATAGTCTTTTGCAGAAGTAGGTGAATTTACTTTAGGAAGTGGGCGTACCAAGGCTGTTTTCCAGAGTTGCGGATAAACAGACGTGATAATTGAAGAATTGAAAATATGAGTTATTACGGGAAGCACGACATCGACTAACTTATTGATAAAGACTATGCTTATGTTATCAGTGCCTTGTGCTTTAGATTTAATGCTTTTAAGAGCCCTTCTTACTTCACAATCAGTAATGTGCGAGAAGAAAAATTTTTCGCGAGAAGGTGGAGGATTAGCTAGGAGAGTATTAATTGTATTTCGTGGAGAAATTAAAATTGCTACATGTTTATTTCTACCATTAACACTGTGTATAATTAAAAAAAAAACTTATAAAAGACAGGAGAATAAATGCTTTTCACATTATTTTGACATTGTCATTGTGTAATGTATATTTCCCCATACTATCGTACTCTATTCTAAACAGCAACGTTGTTACCTCAACACATCTCTACCTTTCACTACCTGCAGCGAGTCAACAACCTATAGTACATGCACAGTAAGTAAACTTATTGTATCGGGTCCCAAGTCTCGAACCCTGGTTATAAGATACATACTGTAACAAATTGAGCTTTTTTATTTCAAGTAGGTGCCCAATATAGAATAATTTTTAGATGAAGTGTGATGCTGAAAAGCTCCTTGTGTAAACGTCTTACTATTTAAAAGTTTAACTTGAAGGTTCACAGCAACTGTGTGTTTGATGACTTAGCTGCACAGTGTATTGAAGATGTTTGAATCAGCAGGACTAATTTAACACAGGCGACATGAACATTCATGCTGTAGCTTATGGTGGTTTTGAATTCATAACCATGACATCTACGCTTAATTTGCAGACCACTTTACTGTATCATAGACCTATATATTATAGGATATGGAATTATCTGGCTAGTTACCGCAATCCTGCACCACATCCGTCTATCAGATTGGATGCCAAACAAAATAACCACACATTTAGCGTTGCTGACCTACATACGAGTAGAACAAAGATTATTATTTGTGTTAATCCGGTATTAAGTAAGATATTTAAAGCAGAAAGTTAATGTTATTACCAGACATCGGATTCTAGGGCAAATGCCTATTTTGTTTCTTTAGGAGAAAAGTAAAAATAATTATTAATATTTGTGTTTCATGGAAATTGAAAGGTATTCAAAGAGTTTTATAGTGCCCTAAAATGCCCTAAAACGGTTATTAGAGCCTAATTTGTTAATATTCGCCTAAAAATGCCTAACTCACTGTATATTCGCATTTTACTCTTACTTTTATAATTTATACATGCATTCACTGCGAAATTTAAGGCATTTAAAAAGTGGAAAGTTTGCTTCACACCGGCCATGAAACCATTGATAAAGGAAACAAAATGTTTTGAATCTCACGACACTCGCAATAGATTTCACCGAATTTAACATGTTTGGAGGCATAAATGCCGACAAAGAACCAACCTTAGTTTTGAAGCAGGCAACAATCACAACATGTGCTGCTAACGAATCAGAGATATACTATACTATAAAAATGACTGTTTTCGGTCTGAAACCGATTAGCTGTACTGCCCTTCAGAGTGTCATAAAATCACAATTTTTGGAGAAAGAGTGTTTTTGAAATATTTATGAAAAGTCGTAAAACTGCGAATTAGTAGGGTAAACCGTTACAAAATATTTAAAAGAATGGACCTCCTAGTGTTAACACTACCAGGAAATGCAACAATAAGTGGAACTTTGTATTTTTGTCCAATTGAATCTCAATAACAACGGTTCATTTGAATGCTCGTTAACAGTTGCTCTTTCCCTCACCTTATTTGTGTTGAGAAGTTTTGAGCGGTAGGACGTTTTCCTGTGAAGTTTAACGCGATAATGCCGAAAAATATAAGTGCAAAATCTACATTGATCCGGTAATGGCTAACAGAATATTCAGAATTCACTTATGATGGAAAAATAATATTCTGCAAGATTTGCAGCAAACAGGTATGTAACAATAGTTGAAATATATAAATTCTATTAATTTTAATGAGTAGGCCTATAATATTTATACATTGACTGAGCTATCCTGAGGTACAGTATAATTCTTTTTAAGACCACTACACTTTAACCTTTTAAATTCCGGTAGTTAAAGTATTTGCAGGTCATTAAAATGTTGATTGTTTGAACCCACTAACTTTGTGATAGAAATACGGCAATACAACAATTAGGATTTTATTTTAATTCAGTTTACTTTACATTTTTAGATTTCGCAAGAAAAGAAGTGCCACCTAAAGCAGCATGTGCAAGGAGCTGCTCATAAGGCTAAAGCTCAGCAGAAAAATCAACTGCAACAAACTTTACTAACACAGCCTACTTCATCCAATCTCAGCAGCAATTTCTATGCTTATTTAACCAGAGCGTTTGTTGCTGCTAACATTCCCTGGAATGCAATTGAAAATACGGTTTTAAGACAGTTTTTATAAAAATACTGGAAACAAAATATCCCATCTGAGTCGACCCTAAGAAAAAATTACTTAGACAGAATATACAATGAAACTTTAGCTTCCATTCGGGAGGATATAGGTGATTCTTACATATGGGTCTCTGTGGATGAAACCTCAGATCCTATGAATAGGTATATAGCAAATATGGTAGTAGGAAAACTTAGTCCTGATGGACCTTCGATTCCACACCTCGTATGTGTTAAGGAACTTTCGAAAGTGAATAGCCAAGCCATTGCTTATTTTGTAAATAAAGGCCTACAGTCTTTATACTCAGGTAATATAGACGATTCTAAAGTTCTGTTGTTTTGTACTGATGCTGCCTCATACATGGTTGCTGCAGCTCCACTTCTTAAAACATTTTATCCTAACCTCACGCATGTAACCTGTCTAGCACATGGCCTTCACAGGGTTTCTCAAACAATCCGGAATGAATTTCCTCTTGTCAATTCGTTTATTTCTAACACAAAAAAATGTTTTTGTAAAGCCCCATCCAGGATTTCAATATTCAGAGAGAACTTTCCAGATATCCCACTCCCACCTCAGCCGGTTGTTACACGATGGGGAACCTGGATTCAGTCAGTGGTGTATTATTCTAAGTATTTTAAAGAAGTGGTCACAGTTATTGATAAATTACATGAAACTGATAGTGCAGCGTGTGTGAAAGCAGTGAAAGATTGTCTGAATGACTCACGAGTGAAAAACGATATTGCCTACATAACATCAAGCTTTTCTTTCATACCTGCAAGCATTGAACAATTAGAACGTGAAAAACAATCTCTTTGTAGCCAAATAGCAATAGTAAAGGAAGCTCAAGTAAACATACATTCTGCTTTGGGCGAAACTGGGAAAAAAGTTAAAAATAAGTGGGACAACGTATTAAATAAGAATGTAGGATTTTCATTGTTGGAAAAAGTATCAAGAGTGATATCGGGGAAAGTGTAAATGTTCCAGTAAGTATTGATGTTTCTATTGTACCTAATTTAAAATTTGCGCCTCTCACATCAGTTTCGGTTGAAAGAAGTTTTTCTGCTTTCAAAATGATTCTCAGTGACAAAAGGCAAAGGTTAACTGTGGAGAATTTAGAAAAAAATTCTGGTGGTGTACTGTGCAGATAATTATAATAAAGTCTGAGCATGGAACTGAATTTCAATAACTTAAAATGAGTAATCTTGATATCAATAATCATTATTTCATTAGTTTCAATATATTAAATTTGTGCAGCTCTGTTTATAAATATAATATAGTATTCTTTTTTAATGTTTAAACAAACTTTTTGTGCGTATTTTAATGTATAACTAAAAATTTCAGTGAAAGAAATAAGTATGATACCTTGATGTGCCTAAAATGCCTATTTTCATTAAAATAGAGCCTAATTTAACAAATTTTGAGCTTATTTTAGGCGCCTAAAACTGCAATTTTTAGTGCCTAAAAATCCGATGTCTAGTTATTACCTCTGTGGGCCAGCTCCCCGCAAGGTGTAGAAACCAAAATTGCTAAAAAGTCTCAATTAATGAAAGCCGGACTGGTCACTGGAACAAGACCAAAGCAACGGAAAATGAACACGAAAATACATATTGGGTCATGGGAAAACAATGAATGTAAAGAATTGGCCAAATCTTGTTCATAACAGAAAAGAATGGCGTAAATTAATTGGGAAGGTCAAAACTTCGACGAAGTTGTAGCACCTACTGAAGAAGAAGAAGAAGAAGAAGAAGAAGTTAATGTTATATTTTTACTTGTGATAGTAAGCAGATCAATATAAACATGGTTACGTACTACTGAAGCAAGTATAAACACCGCCATATTTATTTCATCATTTGACGCTGTTAATATACGGCTTTAAGTGATTTATGTATGAAAGGAGAAAATAACAGTAGGCCTAATATAAAGTACAATCTAGATAGACTGAATTCATAAATCCTTTACGCATTACATAATACAAAAACAATGCACCTAGTTAGTACTGTACTGCACTGCTTAAGTTGTTACAACTGTCAGCAGCCGTCGAGTCGTTCTAAGTCAGTGGTCGTCAGCACTCGCTGAAATTGGTAAAGGGTAACGAGTGTATAGTAATATGCTCCGTCGTGCAGAAGGAAGAGGCAGAAAGCATACCCGCCAGCAGCCACGCTAGTGCAATGTCTTATCCGCGGGTAAAAGACGCTAGCCAGAGGGTTCTGATGACCGCTGTTCTAAGTGGTCTCGTGGTTACCATATTCTGAAGTTCGCGACCTCAAACCCGGTCGAGGCCGATAAAATTTTTTAGCATGGTTGCCTCCAGGAGAGCAGTAAAGCTCGAAGGACAGTGTCTTAGGTGTAATAATAATAATAATAATAATAATAATAATAATAATAATAATAATAATAATAGCTTTTATTTTATCTTTCAGAGTTAAGGCCTTCAGATATTCTCTTCTAATTAACCAGATAATTAATAGAAATGGATAGATTTAAGGAGTACGTAAAAGAAATCTGTCCCTGATATAGGGCTCTAGACAAAATCTGTCTCTCCTTGCTCACCCCTTGCCTTCCCATTACAGACTCCTTGCCTTGCTCTTCTTCACAACTTGTCTTCCAGTTTCTCACTCCTTGTCTTTTCCTTGCTCTCTCCTTCCCCACTTTTTGCCTTCTCCTTGCCTGTCCCTTCCTCACCCCTTGCCTTCTCCTTACTCATCCTGCCTTCCCTTCCAATTCCTCACCCTTTTCCTTCCCATTGCTCACCCCTTTCCCTCCCATTGCTCACCCCTTGCCTCCCCTTGCTCACCCCTTTCCTTCCCATTGCTCACCCCTTGCTTTTCCCTTACTCACCTCTTTCCTTTCCATTGCTCAATCCTTGCCTTCCCCTTGCTCACCTCAACCCTTACCATTGCTCGCCCCTTCTCTTCCCCTTGCTAACCCTTTGACTCCACCCGCGTTCTCCTTCCATTCCCCTTGTTGTTCTTGTCTTCCCGTTATGCCTGTATTCTCCTCGTTTCATTTCTCGCACTACCTACATGTAAAGATATGTATTATACTAAAGCTATGCACCTCTCAGTTAATTGTATCTATACATAGTTCTACGTAAAGATATGCAGCATAGTAAAGCTGTACACCTGTCGACAGGTGATCTCACCAGCACGTAGTTCTACGTAAGTACTTTATATGCAGTATAGTTAAGCTATGCAGCTGTGGACAGGTGTTCACACCCTCACTATTTCTACGTAAAGATATGTGGCATAGTAAAGCTATATACCTGCGGATATTTTGTCTACGCTGAATAACATCTGTACTTGAAAGCTTCGTTACTTACGGCACTGCTCATACCACAAGAAGTAGCCAGAGGTACTGATAAACTTTCTAAAATTTCGATTATATTTTTATTTTTCAGTTAACTTCTGGCATTTCTTTCTGTCTTCATACCCTATTCCAGTCGGCGATCGGGAAATGCTATGGAATGATGACGGGATGATGTCGATACGTAACGTAGGGAAAAAGGAGAACCATAAGAAAAAGTTCAAAACTGCGACCTGACAGGGCTCGATATTGGATCGCCTGTGTGACAGGCTGATGGTCTAGACCACGCAGCCACCGTAAATGTTTAAGTACAGTGCGTTCGTAGCTCGGCCGGACCGCTATAACATAACCTAAATAATATAAACAAGTGTTAGAAAAGTTTTAATTAGGGATGATGAAATAAACAAGAAAACTTTTAATTAAGGATGATGAAATAAAAAATAAACATGAATAATTTTAAAAGGAACAATTATTGAAAGTACAATTTTCAAATTTGAATGTTTTAGTGGTCCGGCCTAGCTACGAACACACTGTAGAATATCGAGGGGCCACACTGGTTTCAAAGGCAATGTTCCACAAGTTGCATTTATAATTTCAATAACCTTGAGTGAACAGCATTGTGCGTCGTAGGTCGAAATGTGACTATCATATCGATAGTTGAAGTCCACACCTGTGGAGTAACGGTTAGCGCGTCTGGCCGCGAAACCAGGTGGCCCGGGTTCGATTCCCGGTTGGGGAAAGTTACCTGGTTGAGATTTTTTCCGGGGTTTTCCCTCAACCCAATATGAGCAAATGCTGGGTAACTTTCGGTGCTAGACCCCGGACTCATTTCACCGGCATTATCACCTTCATCTCATTCAGACGCCAAATAACCTACGATGTTGATAAAGCGTCGTAAAATAACCTACTAAAATAAAAAATCGATAGTTGGAAAGTTAAGTAACGTAGATCAGATAGTGACAATCCTTCGGATTATTGATTTGTCAGTAGGTGACGTAAAATAGTAAAGGTCGTAACTATTTAGAATTACCCTGTGCTTGGGAAAGTTGACAAATTTATTTTATGAAATCTCGAGGGGAAATGTAAACTCGTCCGAAACTGGGAAACACATCGAATTTCGAAGACGAGGCACTTCAATCCAACATGTAAACTCGTCCGACAAGCGGAATTTAGAGTATAGGAATAAAACTGATGTAGATAAATGGTCAGGCATCGGCGCAAACATTGCATTTCAAAGATCAGGCACTTGTATCTTACCTCATAAGACAAACTATTTACAAAGAGAAATTTCAGATTGTTCAACTTGAGTGTAATACTGTAGACAAGGATTGAAATTCTCTCAAAAGATCATTGTAACAGATTTCTAAATATTATAAAGCTGGGAATTTATCCATGCTATATTTTATTAAAATTTCTTCTTTTCATTTTAATTTACAATAAATAAGGTCTGTGAAATTACAATATGAGCAAATATGCCAGTTTTCACATACAAGCTGCCAGTTCTTTAGCACTCGAACGAATTTACATTTGCGAATGCAGACGAGTTTACATGTGAGATGATTAATACTTTCCTTGAGACGAGTTTACATTCCCCGAATATCGAGCCCGTGAAAAATGTTGTTCCTCTGCGAATAGGCCTACCAACAAGTAACAAATTTAGAGAGATACAGTACATTAAAATTCAATCAAACTTTATCAAGAACTTCGAAAATTCATCGTGTAGTCCATGATATGTTCCGTGGGCTCCATATAAACTACAACTGTCGTAACCAAAGAAGCGACTTCTAACGTCTCTAATGAATGATGTGGAAGGTACAGGGCCAGAGCGCGGTGTGGAAACTGGCATTCCCATTTCCATAGACAAGGCAGTAGAAGGGAACTACTGTTAATCGTGGAAGGACTATTACAAAGAGGGATTACTTATTGAACTATGGATCTGTGAGTAAATGTCGTCTCCACTTGTCTTATGGTGCCCGACATACGAGTGACGAATTCAGTTTCTATTGGCTGTTCCAACGGACAATGGGTAGAGGGGAGTTAAAAAATAGACGTTACGGAACTGTCAGAAGTCAGTTATTTGCTTGCGACAGCTTTAAACATCTACAAATTTGTACAAATTCCTCAGTTACACAGAGGCACGGAATTTTCGGAGGGTACGATAATATTGTGTACCAACGGGGTTACATATCCTCTTGTGCCAGAGAAAGTCAATCCCGTTATTTTAAATTGATAACCAATATTTTCGAATGACAGAATAAAATGGGCCCAAGCCGGTTTACATATTCTCCTTTGCTGCGTACATTGAAACCCATTAACATTAACATGAGTGCTCAGAACTATTTTCGTTTTAATTTTCTACATTTTTTCACATATACCTGATCTATGCATTGATCATGTAATGGAAAAAATACTAAAAAAATCTATAGGCATCAGAAAATCTTAAATTTTACTAGCAACTTTAGCTACCACTGAGCACTAGAGAGATGATTTTTATGGCGTTTAAAATCTGGTTCACAGTGCATAAATTATCGTCTGACATATGGAACGAAATGCGCATACTTTTGCATACTGGGGTGCTCCACATGATTTCACAACACTGTCATAAGCTAGCTTCAAAATATTAAGTAAACATTCTGAACTGAATTTTAGTGGCATTTGAAATAATGAAGTAAGATTTAATAACAGTAATTACATTTTAGTTTCGGGTATGTAGACACACTCAAAATCACTACAGAATTTCGCGTCTGTACTCCACAACAATTGATTTTGAAATGAAGGATTGTGCCTGAGATGACGGGAACATATGTCTAGAAGAGCTTCCGTCACAAAAAAAAAATAGTGTCAACCTAATATTATGTTTATTATTTTTTTAACAGACGGCAACTAAAGTTTCCACTGTTATCGCCGCGCTCTCATGGTTAATATTCGGCAGGTCTTTGAGCGGCCTCGTGAGTAACATTCGGCAGGTCTTTGAGCGGCCTCGTGAGTAACATTCGGCAGGTCTTTGAGCGGCCTCGTGAGTAACATTCGGCAGGTCTTTGAAATTTAATTGTGTTATTGTTTTCAATTTCTTATGTCACCGCTCCAATCACTCGCCTCAATTTCAATGTTGCAACCAACAAGCTGCTTCCATTATAAAATGACACCTACTTGTCTAATCCACGTGCACTAGCTGAGAACGAATATTAAGGTAACTTATGTGATTAAGAATTATTATTAAGAGTTAAGAATGTCAACGTACTCGTATATGAAACAACAATAACAATAATAACAATAATACTAATAATAATAATAATAATAATAATAATAATTATTATTATTATTATTATTATTATTATTATTATTATTATTATTATTATTATTATTATAGCCATTTAACAATATAACAAACTAGTGCTTATTCTTATCGAGGAAGTAGACGTGACAACGTGACGCTTAAGAGTTAAACCTACAGAGCAACAATCGGTCGGCAAAATTATGTTTAAAAAGCACACCGCACGTTATTGTATGATGCCGACATGTTAAGCATGAGGCCGCGGCGATTATAATTGCCACAGAGTATGTACTAATGGGTTAAAATCTGGATCCCAATGAAACTGGATCTAAACAAGGTGTTACATATCTTTCTTTGTCATGCAAGCTGAAATCCGGCATTGTCGAAGATCACATTAAACTTCTGTATGTGCCTAACATACCTCGTTAAATTCAGCGCATGGTCGATGGAAAACTTGTGCAATGCTAACCTAACCTGACGTAACCTGTTTACTCCATTTTTCAGGCAGTGTAGCAAAATGTTCCATAAGGCAATGGTTCCCAA
Source organism: Periplaneta americana (assembly GCA_025594305.2). Taxonomy (NCBI): domain Eukaryota; kingdom Metazoa; phylum Arthropoda; class Insecta; order Blattodea; family Blattidae; genus Periplaneta; species Periplaneta americana. Next base: position 126,180,485 of record JAJSOF020000011.1, on the reverse strand, counting down.
CCTTTTTTTGACTGACGACACACTTTACTGAACGGCCACGATATCGTGACACACTTATTTGTTTTAATAATAATAATAATAATAATAATAATAATAATAATAATAATAATAATAATAATAATAACAACAACAACAACAATCAGGCAGGATGACTTTGAAAACTGCTGTTCTAAATGTCTTTTAGTTTATCAGACATCATCGACTGATTTGACAAAACATTTCCACATATAAGACACTCGGGATTTTGTTTATATTCATCTCCACGCCACGTAAAACCACATCCAAGTATTCATCGTTATATTTACGAAACGCAGTACTTTTTTGTGAACCCTGAGGGAATTTTCTTTCACATTATTTGAATTAGGACTGCTGTGATCTAACCCAGAACTCGATTCAGATTGTCTTTTTCGAATTCAAAATTTGTGCATGATAAAATCTAAATAGTGCGACTATTTTATCAAAAGTGCTTTACCACCCGCTCACACGTGTTACTGAAACTGATCAATATGTTCTGACGATTCTAAACAATGTTTATTACTAAGTGGGAAGAGTACACGAATTACTAAGCATTGTTGCAGGTTTTCACTTTCATTCGAATTATCGCCAGGCAGAAAAATTGAACTGAACATTGTTGCAGGTCTTCACATTTCTTTGGCAAATGTCTGTCTCAAAATAAAATGTACCATATCAAAGACTTCGTTGTAAATAAAAATGCGTTGTAAAGAGACTTTCTGGATGGCAAAAAATTTATTTTTCAATTCCAAAATTTCGCGACACACCCGTTGGGAACTCCTGCCCTGAGGAATTAACTTATTCCTGGCCAAGTAAAAACCATTATTTCAACTCCACAGAACCAACAGTATAAACTGAGCTTTAATCGACTGATAAAGAAGACTTTTGAAATTGTATTCGAGCCGTTGCTTCTTTCGTTGCTTCCTATACCTATTGATCTAATCAGTTATCTCTATTAAATTTACAGCTTTCAGTTAGTTCATAATTTTCTTGTAGGTTGAGCAATAAGTCTTCTTTGGGTTAAAGATTTCAACGTGTCTTGTGAGCTGGATTTTTATTGATTGCAATATATCTCAATCAGAACAGTGATAACTACTTTTATATTATAGCAGATCGGATAAAAATGGGTCAATGCCACTACAAGTCAGACAGTCAATAAACGCCTGCGATTCGTCTCTGCTTTATCACAGTCATAGCCTCAATCAATTTCAACTGTTGCAATGTCTTCCATCATCAAGATGGCTAGTCACGCGAACTCTCAACAGGTAGAGCTAAAAGTAGTTTCTATTTCTGAATCTGCAACTTTAACTTACTGAAAGTGAAATTTGGACTGAAAATACAATTACGGCAAAAGCATTTCCAGACATTTTCAAGCTGAACGTGGCAGAGCCTGTTTCTTTTCTCAAGCCGGTTCGAATCCCAGTGAAAACATGAGGGGACTTAAATTAACACAGAGTGTAGAATGAATATTTCTTTTCCTATCATGCCAAATCGTCCTTGTCAAGCTTGACAATTACGCCTGGAACTGTATATTCAGAAAAGCACAGTTACAGCTCATGCATTTTGTCAAGACACTCGCGATGCGCAGTAGTGGAACAACGTTTTGTTGACGGGGTAGGAGAAGGGAAGGTCGGGCGTGTGTCTACTTAGTTCAAGGCGAAGGCTAACCCATTCCCCTATAATTCGTAAGTAGACTCATCCGATCTCGTGCGCAGCTCTACAGGAAGAGTGGGGGAGTATCTGGACATAAGGCATGAGCTTTACCAGCGAGCTAAATATGTACTTTGCCTTCCTTACCTCAGTGAAAAATATGTCATTTCGCTTTACAACTGGGATGTTACAGGCTTACTATTTGGAGCAAGGAGTCGTTTACCAAAATTTACATGTAATATGCTTAAATCTTTCAAAATTCCCTTTTATGAGGTTCAGAAGATTGTGATAGAAATTCTGAAGGCCTCTCTTCAAATTCTATACTATCATATATATCTTTTTTTTTTTTTGTTTTAATATACAAATCGAATAATTATTTTACTCGTTTCATTTCCCTTTATCTTTTATGTTTGTTAATTCCGGATCCCAGTGGTCAACCTCACTTGAGGACGGATGATTTTAAATACATCTTAGTAGCAAGATCAGAATAAGGAGTGGTTCACAGCTTGTACCAAAATCCTATCGAGTTCTTATAAGAGCGAAATAAATCTCAAATTCCCTGTTACGTACCGAATTCATTTATTTCGAGTGACATGTGGCAGGGTTCTTAACTTATCGTTATTCGCCCCGACTCTACAAGCAGCTAATAGATGTAACCAATACCGAGAGGCGTAGACCCCTTAGTTCTTTCAGAGACTTCCCAGAGTGCACCACAAATGGTGGGTCCACATAAACACTCGTAATAAATGATTATTAATATAAATATGTTTTATTGATATATAAAATATTTCATTTGGTTCTAGAACTACATATATCCTAGAAAAATAAGAAATAATACGAATGAGAATAAAAATCTTTACCATAATATTATGCATGTAATTGTTTGAATTACTAAGATTAAATCTATTGCTAGTGATCGATTTATTTGTGTAAATAATAATCTAGTAGGCCTAGTTAGTATTACAATTAAATTTATATCTTAATTTCAAGGATTAGTTTATTTCAAATATTAATTTCGAGAATTAATGAAGAGAAGAATATCTTTGCTCTGGGGTTTTAAAAGGTATTCCTTACAATTAGTTCACAAGATCAACACTTTTATTAAATGACTTACTTACAAATGGCTCATTGCCGCACTCACATAAGCCCACCATCGGTCCCTATCGTGAGCAAGATTAATCCAGTCCCTACCATCATATCCCATATCCCTCAAATCTATTTTAATATTAGCCTCCCATTCTAGACTCCTCAAAGGCCCTTTCCCTTCAGGTATTCAAATTACTAAAACTTTTGATATATTTTTTTTCTATTAGCTATATTTTTGTAGTGTTTGAGTTTTTTAATCGTAAACATTGTATTTATACATTACTGAGTTTAGAATTTACTGCATTAGTCTTATATTTAATATTACTCGTCCAACTATTATTTTGGAAAACATATTATGTGCCTTTCACGTGTTAAATTTTATGTTACCTGGTTAACATGTTTCGGCCTGCTATTGGCCATCTGATGTATAACTATTATTTATTTCAATAGCTGTAATTATTAATTATTTTTAGAACAATTTCTTTATCTAATCCTCTGTTTGTGAAGGTGATGTGGATTTTTAAAATCAATTTTAGTATCAATAATTCATAGATATTTAAATTATTATTTTCAGTTATACAGGGTGTATCTAAATTGGTGTCAAATATTTCGGGGATGTGTTCGTAACACAAAAACATTACAAAAGGTTCATATGAACATTGGTCTCAAAATAATTTATTTCAGAGTTACAAGACAAAATTTAATCTTACAAAAATTGCTCGGAGTAGCTTTCTCCTGCTTCGATGCGTCCCCTAAACCTGCGTTACATGCTCTGGCGTACTCTGTTGAAAATTCCTGGAGTGTTTCGTATTTCGTCAAATACAGTTTGGATACGCTCTCAGAATATCAACATTAAGTACAGGAGTCGCATAAACCAGGGACTTTAAATATCCCCAGACGAAGAAATCCACTGGATTCAAATCAGGCGATCGAGCAGGCCATGCAATGAATCCCCTTCGACCAATACATCTTTGGGGAAATCGATCATTAAAAAATTACGAGCTATCAGACTGAAATGAGCTGGAGCAGCATCGTGTTAAAACATCGTTGGATGACGTCCAGAAGCACATCATTAATTAAATGATTCAAATCATTTCGTTCTGTTCACTCACAGAATACATTTTCTTCACAAAAAACCACCAAACAATCAGCGGGCAATGAAGGGACAAATCCTTTAATAACTCCCTAACGAATGGTTTTCGGACCCATGTTCTTATTAACTTTTTTAATTGTTTTGATGTTAGAAACACGTCCCCGAAATATTTGACACCAATTTAGATACACCCTGTATATTATTTTACAATGTTAAAATGTTCTTAATTATATTTAACTCATAAATTTCTTTCATGTGTATTGAGCAATTCTTGGTTAATGGTTTATTCATTATTATTTTTATTATATTTCGTATTTACATTTTCTGTATCTTATACATTTAGTGGGGTAATATGATGAATTGTTGGGATGTCACAGGTGCATCAAGAGTACCCAGAGAAAACCCCCGTGTTGCCTGGATCAGGGCCTTGTCCAACAAATTTGTAAATTCAGGTACATTCGGGATTTGAACTCGATCCTCTGACTTATAAGCTCAGCGCTCTAGTACTGAGCCATGGTGACGGTTGTTACTATTATTATTATTATTATTATTATTATTATTATTATTATTATTATTATTTCCATTTTGTCCAAGGCATTTAGGCCTATAAAGCTACATTTAACATGACCTTGAATGCTGCTGAATTCGTATAGTGAAAACCATAATATAGTCTATTAATTCATTGATCTTGAAATAAGCAAGGTTAGGTTCTTTGCAATGATAATAACCCACATCCGCTACTACACAAAACAAATAGAATGCGTTTACATTCTTTGGTAATGACAAAAACAATGTATCTATTAAATTTTATTGATGCTCTGCTGTAGACGTCATGTATTTTAGATATGCTACTGTTAACTGACATGAATGTTTAATAGATTTGTTACTGCAGCGAGTTTGTGATGGTTTGACAACTGTTCCAACCTTAACTATTGCGCTTGCGCATAATCAGCGATGATCGGTTTTATATTAATTTCAAACTATCCCTACACGAACGCTCATGTAGGCTACTGTAAAATTATTTATTAATCTCGTATATTGACGATATAATTAAATTTCGCACTATATTTTAATAACCTGATGTAGATAAGCGTGGAAACATAAAATATTTATGCAAAAAGTACGCGTCTCCCAATCCAGTGGATAAAAGAAAGTAGAGCATAATCATCTTAATGCGCATGCGTCAATGCGATTTGACATTGGTTTGCGCTTGACTCGAAATTTTTTCTGACCGTCAGGAAACGGTTTGATTTGCTGCAAGAATGCCTGACTAATCAGCAAGTACGAGTAGTTAGAGTTTGAAGTTAACGCTGCACAACAGTAAAGTCAAAGTGCGCATGCTCAAGACTGGAGCCCGGAAGTTTAGACTTTTATAACAGTTAAAATAGGCAGGCAAAAAAGGTAATAAAAACGTAAAAAGAGGCACAATAATCTTTGAAAACGGCATTATAAATTTTAAAAAGGCATAATATATTTTAGCAATAGATTTAAATTATATCAACATAACTCACATATTTACGTCGTAGGTGACATGTTACTTATAAAATACTTTTTTTTTTTTTTCATGATTAACTGCGTTTTCACAAACCTTACATGACAAAACTGTTCCATCGGTCGAAAACACATGAGCACCAAATTCACTAACATAAGCATGAAGTTTACTTTTCAATGGTTTACTGAATTTAGGCATTCTAGCTAACCGATCTTATACCTTCTGTCACCCGACAATAACCGACTGCTCCTTACTTAAATTTCTTTCTCCTACAATAATAAACACGTGCAGCACAAAATTGTAACAGTAAGAGTTTAAAATATGAAAGCAAAGAACTGGAAATGCTACGTGACAACTTCTATGAGAACGAGCTTAATATTTAAAATTACTGTATAAAGCTGATTGTTGGTATCGTGAAAACATGACAATATTATATTTCTAACTGTGGATTGTCGATCATTATTCATATTACATCAATAGTATTAAAGCACGATTATTAGCAGATTAAGCACCGAAATAAATTACTTTTATTTATTATTGTTAGTAAAGTTAGTCATAGTTTCAAATATTTAAATTTCATACACATTACATTACTATTAATTATAAAATTGGAAATAAAGAAGAAATATCGCTTTACTTTTCCACATAGGCATCCGCAGTCTCTCAAGCCGGTCCCACGAGCTACCATGACCTAAGGGAGAGTCCGCGGTACATAGCAACTAATGACCACTTACCACGGGGCTTAAGTTCGGTCGCAAGCCCGAAATGGGAGAAAGAATAGGAGATGATGATGAAAGAGGAGGACGTATAATTATTATGACGGTGAAATGAGACCGAAGTCCTACGCCTAAAGTTACTCAGCAATTCTGCTTCAATTTGCAAAAGAGAGAGAGAGAAATATTCGAAGAAAGCATCCGGAAAAAATCAGTTCGGTACAACTTACGCAGTTTTTAGGCAGTGTTTCATATTAACAATTTGAAATAATGTATCCTATAATTATAAAAACAATTTAATGCCTGCTATTATTCGGTTGAGAAGCTTTTGTCATCCAGTCTGCTCTCAAAAAAATTGAAACTAGAATTTATAAAACAGTTATATTACCGGTTGTTCTGTATGGTTGTGAAACTTGGACTCTCAATTTAAGAGAGGAACAGAGGCTAAGGGTGTATGAGAATAAGATGCTTAGGAAAATATTTGGGGTTAAGAGGGATGAAGTTACAGGAGAATGGAGAAAGTTACACAACGCACAACTGCACGTATTGTATTCTTCACCTGACATAATTGGGAACACTAAATCCAGACGTTTGAGATGAACAGAGAATGTAGCACGTATGGGCGAATCCAGAAATGCATATGGAGTGTTGGGAGGCCGGAGGGAAACAGACCTTTGGGGAGGCGGAGATGTAGATGGGAGGATAATATTAAACTGGATTTGAGGGAGCTGGTCGATTTCAAGAGAAGTGCTGCAGAATACCCTCCGAGCCTGCATTACCCAGTACTGTCGAAAGGAGATATTAGCAGCGAGCTTAAAATTAAGAGTAAGACGAAGGAATATTGCTACATACCAGACTCGTTCAGAAGTCAATACTTTTTTTTCCAATGACAGTTCAAGTAAAGCCTATTCAATCACTAATATCATTCGCATCATAGTGAAGGAACCGAATTGATGTGAAAGGCGTAGATCTTAAATTGAGAAACTGTTACCTTCATGACACTATATACACCGTGTTCCGCTTAGAGGGGACGAGAAATAAATGCTCACCATTTAAAAATGGTATGTTTTATTTAACGATGCTCGCAACTGCAGAGGTTATATCAGCGTCGCCGGATGTGCCGGAATTTTGTCCCGCAGGAGTTCTTTTACATGCCAGTAAATCTACTGACATGAGCCTGTCGCATTTAAGCACACTTAAATGCCATCGACCTGGCCCGGGATCGAACCCGCAACCTTGGGCATAGAAGGCCAGCGCTATACCAACTCGCCAACCAGGTCGACCTCACCATTTAAAATCAGATTAATATTATATTGTGATTTACATCTTACAAGATGCAAAAACTGTTAAAGTTTATGCAACAATGATTTAAAAACAGCTACATGTTCATGCGCATGGGTACCAATGTGCAACGGGAAAACAAGTCTAACGCCATTCAGTAGAGCATTCCGCCATTTTTTTTGTTGGTTATTTAACGACGATGAGATTTGTGATAGCGAGATGAGGCCGAGGATTTTTCATAGATTACCTGACATTCGCCTTACGGGCGCAGTCAAATTGAAATTATACTTGTGATCGAGCTTAAAAATTTAATTTAATTCAGATATGACTATCATTACTATTATTATTATTATTATTATTATTATTATTATTATTATTATTACATATTTATTTTATTGGTGTTGTGAAGACGAAAAGAATTGTCATTGTATTATATTAATTATGTATTATATTGTCTTGTATTTGTAGTATTGTATTGCTTTGAATTGTATTGTATTGCTTTGAATTGTATTGTATTGTATTAATTACGTTATATTCATAGCATTGTAGTAATTTTTATCATACTGGTTGAGTGGAAGAGAAGGCCGAATGGCCTTAACTCTGCCAGTTAAAATAAACCATTATTATTATTATTATTATTATTATTATTATTACTATTATTATTATTACGGTTGGGGAAAGCCTCGGGGAAAAAACTCAACCAGATAATCAGCCCAAGGGGGAATCTAACCCGCGTCCGAACGCACTATTCTTCTTCATCGAGGCGACAGTCACAGGGAATGTATATCTGGATATATTTCAGAACTTTTGTTGTTGACCAACTCCCCGCAGGATCGATTTTTCAGAAACATGTGGCTCTATTGCATTTCTATGGAGCAGTGTGTGTCTTCTTGGATGCAAACTTTCGCGATAGGTTGATCGGAAGAGGAGGACCCCTTGCCTGGCCACCTAGATCGCCCGACCTGAATTCCCTTTGAATTTTTTTCTGGGACTTTGTGAAGGATGTTGTGTGGAAGAGTTGACAATTTGGAAGAACTGAAGCAACGCATTAGAAATGCAGCTGCGCTAGTCACTCCACAATTATTATAGAACACTTGGCAGAGGGTTGAGTACCATTTAGATGTCTGCAGAGTAACTCGAAGAGCACATATCGAGTTGCAATGACCATTCTCCGAAACTCGGAGATTTTTTAAAAGTCCTGTAAACGTTAGGTTATAAAACTACTATGTACACTTGAAATTATCACTTATTTCTCGGTCCCTATAAGCGGAACACGGTGTATATTTATAAATGTTACAACGCAAACAGAGTTCTCTTGTGGCCATACGCCCTGACAAACAGACAAATGAAAAACCTAACATTACAGGTGCAATTCACATCTGAAAAGATTAAGTTCTTAAATACAATGTCTAGGAAGTAAACTTCATCATACAGTACGTACATAACAACTGTCTAAGCTCTAGTATTTGTACATACAACATAATCCTGTTTGCAGTGAGATCCACATGGATTTATTTTGCGTGCACAAGTCTCTTTCAAGGAAACAGTACACATTCCCAGAAGCCGTAACACAAGTCTGTATACATAAACCGAGCTATGCAAAGAGATGAAAGCTTAATGCTCAAAGTAAACTTGAACCACAAATATACTGCATAATGGAAACACTCTAAACTGTTTATGCTGTAAATATAAATTCATGCCAGGGATGTGTATCACACTTATTGTGTCTAGCGTGGGAATAGCGACGTCACATTTATGATATTAATAGACAGTCTCAATCTGCGAAGCATTGTTAACTGTAATGTTACTAGGAACGGACGTAATTCTGGAGAAGGTATTTCTCTTCAGTTCACAGTGTCAATAGCCATTCCGAGGTTTCCTTCCAGGTGTTTTCGACTACAGTAGTGGTTCGAGAGGAAGATAATTCTCAACTGCTGTTTAAATCTTCGACATGGACGTTGTTCTATCTTGGGGAGCTAAAAATAGAATAATTATCTAATAAAAGGAGAAAAAATCGGTGTCCCAAATATGACACAAACTTTTTTTATTACTCGTAAGTGTTGAGCCTTCGAAATAATTCAGTTCTCTCGTGTTGTAATTAATATTCCAGTTTATAGTCTATCTCTTAAAACTATAATTCAAAGGACATACAGTAATTAACATATCATTTATTGCGCATTCAAGTAACAATAAAAACTTATTCTGAATTGAACACAAAGACACACCTTACAGCAGTAGCGGCTGGTCGTAAAGAAAATAGGTGAAGAGCTGTTCACATACACAAATGCATGAACAGTTTTGCTGATATAATGAGTAGGCCTACTATTCGTAATCTACTAGTTCTAAAACACATGCAAACAGGAAAATTAATTTATTTCAGGACTCACCCAATTTCTTGCATACAAAATCAATCCTCCTGTCTTTTAAAGCAGCAAACCTGTCAATGATGTCTTCATAAAATGTCTCAGTTCAACTGAGGGTGGACAGTATATCTCTATGCAAAGCTATGGGGCTAATGATGAAAATCTCTCCTGTTATGTGGCATTCCAAATGAAATTTTCAATCTTTTCAAAGAGAAAACTTCTTTCATCGGAATAATTTGTTTATGTTATTTTATACAACTTCTCTATTTTTAGCACTTTTTAAAAACAAAGAACAAATAGAACTATAGGACGTCCAGAATTTAAAACCTCTTTTCGATCCCCATATTTAATTTAATGGCATTTCTAATAATATATTACAAACCGTGCCATTTTCGGGATACATATTTCGCACTCATTTATTAATACTTTCTATGTACTAGTACCTAAGTATTTGCATAATAGCACTATAGTGATTAAACATACAATATATACTACGATGTAGGATTAATACACTATATACACTTATCACTAATATACTCTAAATACATTAAATAATAAGTTAATAAGTATTAAACTACATGTGTACATTTACGCGCGCGTTAAACTTTCAAGTAAAAGAGCTGGAACAAAACTGGCAAACTCATGAGAAGAAATAATACACGCGGCAGAAAACAACTTATAAACTTTACGAATGTATGTGGCGTGCATTCCTGATAAAATAACATATAGCCAGCTAATTTACCGCTGCAAAGGTGACTGCTTAGACACAAGGAATGAGGATACTTTTCTCGAATCAGGTAGTAGGCCTACATACTGTAAAATTTCACAGCCCTTCAACAATAGCCCCCGGCCTTGGAGACCAGCTTCAACCCTTCTCTACCGTTCGATCTGCAAACTGTTTACTCCACCTACAACAAGTGTGACAGTTCTCCGTAACTGAAAGACTCAGAAACGCACTTCACTCATGCAATATTTCTTTAGTGCGTGACGTCACGTTACCATGGAAACCAAGTGCTGTATGGGAATGGGAGCCCAAATATTTTCACCTCTACAGTATTATAGGTTTCAATAGACATCGCTCGACGCTCGTAACTATTGACATTATTCTATTCAGCGGACGGTTACAGGTAATATTTATATAACTAAACACTGTTAATAACGACTGACAATAAAACCTTTTTTTATTTTAGAAATCGGTACCGGTAATAACTAGAATTAATTATTAATACGAGATAAAAGTGTGTTTTACACTAAATAGGTGAAGTGGTACTTCACCTACTTCACCTGAATAACCGCCCCTGCCTTACAGTTCCAACAACTAAGATATATAATTCCGGGGTTCTCGGTTTTTCCTCAAATTAGGCATTTATATCATTCCGTCGCCATTTCTCCATTTCATTATCATTCCGTAGCGTTCCCCGAACGCCGGCCGGCGACCTTAAACTGTTATACGTATTATAAAAAGGCCTTTATCACTAGAATCGTTTATTTGCAACCACAATGTACAGATCTTTACAGATGGATCAAAAAATCTAAAGAAGGTGCTATTGATCAGGTCGGATGCGCTTTTGTTGCATATTGCAACGGCCAAGAAGTGTACACACAGAGGAACAAGCTTTCACCTAGATGCTCCATTGTGCAAGCTAAATTATTAGCTATTAATGAGGCGGTATGGCATAGTTGCGCCCCGCGGTCAATTGGGAGGCCTAGGCATGGCATAGTTGCGCCCCGATGGACATAGTACACAAAATAAATTACTTAAAAATATTATAATGGTAGCAGCATTGAAATCAGGTAGGCCTAGCATATGATCAATTTTGCTATTTAAAATAACACTTTTTTATCGATCACACACAAAAAATAACTGCATTTTTTGTTTGTACACCGATATCTTAACCTACGATACAGGGTTTCGAAAATTGAAATTTGGAACCATTGTGAATTGTTAAATCTTTACCCCTTTCACTAAACTTAACATTCATTTTAAATTAACCTCACTATACGCCATAGACGGTGTGAAAATCACTAATAAAATGTCAAGACTGCTAAGGCCCCATATTCCAACGGCTCACTCATTTTAATATGTCAGTTAGTAAAGTACTGCCAACTTCATGGTGTTCATTTTTATGGTAGGCTATCGATAATCACTGCATGAATAGTAGAAAAACAGTTACTAAAGCACTACCAACTTCATGGTGTTCATTTTAATAAATATTGAATCCAATAATAAATCAATAAGGTTGGTTGATTACGAGGCTCGAGTTTCAGTAGTGTATTTTCCTCTACCTATTTCATCGGGGCGCAACTATGCCATGCCCCTTTCTCTACCTGATGGGAACGGGACGCAACTATGTCCACAAAACGGGAACCTTTTTTATCTGCTGCATCTTACCTGACCGTGGGGCGCAACTATGCCCTGCCCTAATGAGGCACTGATATGGACTAAACTTAATAATTACAATTGTTGCACCTACAGTGATTCACAAACAGCCCTCAAATCTATAGATAATAAGTTTAACTTAAATCCTCTGGCAGTGGATATCAGAAGAAATGTAAGACATTGCGGCAAACACATTTGCTTCTCATGGGTGCGAGGACACAGTGGAACAGCAGGAAATGAAAGGGCTGTTGAATTAGCAAAGAGTGCTGCAGTTTCGAACTTAAATTTGAGCTATAGTCTATGTCCTTACTCATATGCAAAAAGAAAAATAAATGAGTACATAATGGATAGGTGGAACAATCAGTAGCTATGCAGTACAAAGGGTTCAGTTACGAGAGAAATCTTCTTTCCTAGCGTCGACACCCGCTTAAATAGCAACCAAATTATACCAGATTTTATACTAACACAATTTTTAACGGGTCATGGGAAATTTGGGTCTTATCTAGAACGATTTAAATTGCATAAGGACAATGGCTATTTATGTATCTGTGAGGAAGAGCAAACTGTGGATCACCTTTTGTTTCATTGTCCAGTGTTCGAAAACAAAAGATTTATTTTGGTCGGACATACATTTTTGTAATATAATATTTGACAAACCACTATCCAATTTGTTTACAAAAACGTGCTGTTATAAAGATATTTGTACTTTTATATGTAATATATTTAAGAACTTGTAAATAATTCAAATTATTGTAGTATATATAAGTGTTAATTTTAAGTAGCAAGACTGGGTTACCCACGTCAATGTAATTCTATATGTAATATATTTAAGAACTTGTAAATAATTCAAATTATTGTAGTAGATATAAGTATTAATTTTAGCCCTCAACTGGTATCGCTTTTAAGTGCAGATTACGATATCAAGCAATATGGGTCTATATTGACCCATAGATACCAGTTGAGGGTTAAGTAGCAAGCCTAATACTCGTAATATAAACTCAGGCTATAACTATAACCCTAATGTATTTTCGGGTAAAATAGGGTTCAAGAAATTGTATATTCAAATAAATAAAACTCCGTAAGTGACAAAAAAAAACTTTTGGAAAATCAATAAAAACTGTTTAGTTTAATTAATATTACTTTAATTGTCAAAATGTATTTAACAAGTGATATTAATTGCTAATGTTAGGTTTATTTCTATTAGTTTTGTTTTATAATGTATATAAAGTCCCCAAAAGAAGTAAATTAGTTGGGATGTTATGGGATTTTTCCAACAAACAAACGAAAGTAAACAAAGCATTGCTATTTTTCTAAGTATTAGAGTGAATGAAAGTATGAACAAATGTTATAATCTATGTAAAAACTACAGTAAGAGATCACAAAAAAAAAATTCTGCTGCAACATATATTTTTCTTATCAGGACTTAAAATGAATGAAGTAATTGATGTTTAGATTGTCAAAACCAGTAAATGTAAGTTTATTACTCCGTGTATAAAAGAGTTTTCTACATTACGTATTCTACATGTAAATTACACGTAAAATACGTACAGGTAATTTATTCGCCCAACCCTGACTGGAAGGAATGATAAACGGCGGTCTGAAGCGTTCAACCCCCTCCCAACTTCAAGACAACCGTGGAATGAGACCTCTGCCATTGGTTGAATAGCAATTATACATCTCCCCTCCTCTGTCGGCAATGTTTACATGTCCTGTCAGACATTATGGAACGAAGTATAATAACATAGTTCACTAATCAGACTTAAGATGTAAACAAAAATAAAATTGTTCTTTCTCGGACACACGTCAAGTGAGATGTACTGCCTTATAAAGATAGCCTATATCACCCAGAATCTCAGAGGTACATTTCATTATACGAATAGCTATTGTTATTATAATTTGTTATTATTATAATTGTGAATTTGTGCAGAATTAATTAGGACCTATTTACATCTTCTACAAGCCGAAAAATTAGCATGAAATTATATATCTTTTTTTTAAATTGAATTTAACGGAGGGGAGCACTATGGCCCAGCACTGCGACCTTGTTCAGATCTATTGCGCTAGCCCTCTGGTGACGCATTCCCAAACTCACACCGGCCGACCATACTAAGGTTCTCTGGGCCAGGTCATGGATAAATATATAATAGGATGCCAAACTGCGGTCAGCACCATCTGGATTTGGGGGTCAGAAATAAGATGATCAGCGCCCAATGTCGTAGGTAGTGAACATTAGAACTACGTGTTGAGTACATTACCCAGAGTTCTCTATTTATCCGTTCGAGATATTGCTGTACGGGAGAGTCGAAGAGACGAAATGGCGGACTGAAACTTGCTAATAAGTGAACATAAAGTGATATGTGTGTATAAGCAGTGTATGTTAAACAGTGATGTTTATGGACGTTGTTAAAATAGTGTTGTTGAATGTATTGTAAAGTATTAGTGATATAATAAATTGAACTAAGTAGTTCTTGCAGACTTTTCCATTGTGCTGTACAATAAATACCCAAAGAATACAATCCCAATTATCTAACCTTTTGCTTTATTTTTTGTCTCTGTCTGGTTATATTTTAATCGGGTAGTGTAAAACACATCGTCTCTTTTATCTTCCTGTTGGCTCCGGTAAGAATTTTCAGTAGAATATGCTGTGAGGAATAAAACTGTAAGGGTGCTATTCATAGACATTTCGCTAGCCCGCGCTACGAGCGTGATAAACAGGATTCATATCATATCATATCGCTAACATTGGTTTATGAATACGAAAAACGTTAGTTCGCTGATCATCCACCGAAAGCCCGCGCTAAGAATGTCTATGAATAGGGCCCTAAATGTTTTATTTTAAATTGGGTTAGTTTTGAATATCGATGAGTGTGGGAGGGAATACTTTCTGCACAGTTTAACATTTTCGTCACCAGGTGCGCTGCTAAATGCATGGGGTAATTATTCTTTTCGCTACTTGGTGCGCTGCTAGATGTAATAACGCCCCTCCCACAAACAGATGGCAGCAAGATCAATTTCTACAACAGCGCCTCTAGTATGTGTTACGGGAAACTCAGTAAGTTTCGCATCCTATTATATATTTATCCATGGCCAGGTTTCGAGCAGACAACCCCACTCGTCCCTAGGCCAGCCCCCTCCATGCGTCGCCGGCCGGCGTTCGGGGAACGCTACGAAATGATACTATGATTTGAACATAATAAGTCATTAAATGTAATAATTTTCCAAAATTTTATGTGGTAAATGACTAATCATCACAGAGTTTGGAAGCATGGCTGAATAGACTTTTTGTATGTCACAACGTTAATAAACTTATTTTTTCAACCTTCGCTTCTACTGACATTACCATTTTGTTGGTCGTAGGCCATGTGTACAGTTCTGTGTGGAAACCTTTCACTTCATCCGGTATGAATTGCAAAATCTTCTTAAGGTCTGCATTATTTCAACATTAAATGGTAAACTCGAGTTATATGTTACGTTTGTTGGCAGTTCAAACTGTAAATTTTCAACACAAACTGAACAAAGAAAGACTGAAAATAAAAGTTCTTGGAGGTTTTTTTTTACGTATTTTATATTTATTACGTTAATTATGCATTATTTACGCGCATTTTACTGTAATGTAAATAACCTTTTTTTACGAGTTAAAGTCCCAATCCTGCTTTCAGTTTTAGAAGGCAGTTTCTTCTCAGACAATAACCCAGCCATTTTTTCTTTCCTGCTTAGCTTCAGAAATATCTTTGAAAGAAGTTCTCTGAAATAATTTCATTGTAAAAGCACAGTCTAGTATATACAGTCACGAAGCTCAATATGTAGTAAATATGCATCCATAGATAGTTGCTAACCACTAGGATCATTAATATCGCCTCATTATAGACAATGCGAAATAGTACAGGCACAGTCTACTGTTCCTAGAACCCTCACAACTCAAGCTTCGTGACTGTATATCCTAGACTGTGGTAAAAGGTATTCTCCAAAATTTCAGGATTGCCATCTTACATTTTCTTTTGGTAACAAAAAGTTCGATGACTGAGCTAGAACATATGGATTGCACAACACGAAGCCAGTACATCACCGAGCTGTTTTCATGGTCATGTAGCTAACTTTACCTCTTCTGTACTTCAGTCATTACTGTGGAACAATATAGCCGTCATCCTGCATGGTACTCTGTTTGAAATTTCCAAACAAAGCTATGACGTCACATAACTAATGACCCAATTATATTCGTAGAAGTAGGGGAGCGCATCTGGTGTCGATTTAAACTTGTGATCGCTCGCAATGTGGATTCCGCCGAGTGACGTCACACCTGAAGCAAACTTGTTGACAAAAATCAGCTGAGGCCATTGAATAAGGTATATCGATCCCTCGGCATATTTTAAAAGCCATTCTATTGACAATTTGCTTTGTTTTTTTTTTTTTCGTAATATTGTTGTGCTCTTTTATGAGATCTAGTTCGTCCTTTGTCGCTTCTGAACAAGAGTCGTTCATAGTCACATCGTTCAAAAACGCTGGTAAATAGATTACATGTGAAAGGCTTTCATTTTCTATAGATGCAGAGTGCTGTTTTCCAGTGGCGGCTCGTGACGTGAAAAGTGCGTGAAGCAGTGTTGGGTCGACTTATAATTTTATAACAAAAATTACGTATAGGCTTATGTATATTAAATACCGGTAAGTTATACTTAAAATACGTGACATTGATGACGATAATAATAGTAATAATGATAGTAATAGTAATAATAATAATAATAATAATAATACAAAATTAACGGTATTAAATACTGTTCTCCAACCAGGAGATAAACCGTGAAAGGAATGTGCTTACTATTGCGTCATCTATTGGAGCGAAGTAGATAGATAATATTACCGTTATAACTTCAGTTTAAAAATCATGTGCTCTCCTGCATATGTTATTTCCTGTATGGAGGGATTAAAAGACCAGGAGATTAACAGTGATCTAATTTTGTAACTAGGGTAGTATAAAAATGTGTATATCAGTGTTATCGTTTGTGCTTTGAGAGATAGTCAATGGAGATACGAGTACCTACGTGTGTGACCTTATGACATTTTATGACCTCAACATTCATTCACAGCGTCACCCCGCTTCGTCTCATTCCCTGGAGACTTTCTCGTGGTTGGAGTACAGTAATCATACCAATTTTTTGTAGACAAGATGAATCATTCTGTTGATGGTAGCGAATTTATCAGTAACATCTTGTGGAAAGACTGATTTTTTTTTTTTTCATAATTTTGTGCACAATTTGCTTCTGCATGGAAATATATGCGATTGACGAGAGTCTTTGTTGTGACATGCTACTACGCAAATAGTTTTTAATGCGATTCATGGAAGAAAAACTTCTTTCCGCGGACAAATTTGGTAATAAACAGCCCAAATCCCTAAAGAACACTGATTTTATGAACAAATATTACTCGTAATTATTTAAAATAGTCCTAATAATTAATGTAATAAGAACAGTAGAGAAAATAATGCACACAACGCGATCTTTATGCACACTCGCTCACGAAATCGCGGAAAAATTTAACTTTGTATATAGGCTACAGCAGTACCTGCAACGCTAACACCGTAACCATGTTTTTTTTCAATTCTTCTTAAATTATATTTCCACTTTTCTCAAGACTCGTGCTTGCTTCTTTAGCAAAACAGTTAAAAAAATTATAAATATATTCATTTAGTGCAACTTTCCTATAGGCGAAATTAATTTTACGCTTTTAAATTTCTGTAATTTTCATTGTTAGAATTGGCTACCCTGATTAGTCCCTTTGTCGTACATTGGCGGAACGTTGTGAATTCGTCTCCTTTGGTATTTCACGTCCGACCAAAGCCATGATACTAACTGTTGTTGCGGGGTGAGGGGTGTAGCCTTGTTGCCATGGTGACCATAGCTGAGTGAAACACTAACAGGAGGAAAACCGAGCTCATTTCAGCAGCGCAGAACTTAAACGTATCGGAGTCTTGTTGCTACGGTAACCATAGTAAGAGAAATAGAAAGTCGCAATGCAAGAAATGAATTCACCGTTAATTCTTCAGTGCGGAGAGATTTTTGAACGTACATGAAACATAAATATCATAAAAATCAGTCGCATTGTGATTTATAGTAAAAGGAAAGTGAATTTTTCAATGTTTTGTTTAAATTCTATGGTGAAGTAGTGCTTCACTTGGCTCACCTGAAAAGCCGCCTCTGCTGTTTTCGTTGAAAAGCGCGACCGTTCCGAGAAAAATATCAGATACAAGCATTCCTGAGTGCGCAACGAATCTTAGGTGTCGATTTTTGGGGAAATTCATTTAGTGTCAAATTAAATGAGCGAAATCCTGTACATTTTTAAATTTTATTCTAAAAGGGCATAAGGATTTTGATGAAATGAGGCGAATCTGCCGTTTTCGGGCGCAACAAAGAGATTTATAGTCAGGTCACGACTTCGAGAAAACTCGTTCATTCATTTAGTGTTCTGCCCAAGAGCAGTTCTTTCACTACAAACCCAGCTTTCTCCAGGCTTCAGAAAGCTTAATATTAGAGGAGAAAAATTCGCTCCGGCGCAGGGGATCGAACTCGGATTCTTGGTTCTACGTATGAGCGCTCTAACCATTGAGCTACGCCGAAGTTCAATCCACACCATCCGATCAAATCCTTCTCCTCCAGTGTTTTTCCCTTTGTGGCCTGACTCCAAGTTCGACATGTACGTTGACATTTTTATATTAAGTCAACTGCCATTATACTGGGTACAAGGAGCGCACTCAGTTGAGTGACTTGGTGGCCGGGATTCCACAGTAACAGACCTATGGACTGTTGCTCAAAGAATCTACGTAAAGATTGTCACCGTAACAGACGTATTCTGTAGGACCAAAAATTAATCTTTACGTAGATTTAGAAAACTCAAAATCTTGCATATCTGTAAATTTTATCATGAAAACGGGCCTAAAGATTTTGATAAAATGGGGTTAATCTGCCGTTTTCGAGTACAACAAAACGACTTATCCAGGTCTCGACTTTGAGAAAACTCGTTTAATAGGTTAAATTAAACGAGCAAAATCTTGTATATTTGTACATTTTATTCTGAAAACGGGCCTAAGGGTTTTGACCCGGACTGGGTGAATTTGTCATTTTCGGGTGCAACAAAGCGATTTAGCCAAGTCTTGACTTTGAGAAACCTCTTTTAATAGGTTAAATTTAACGATCAAAATCTTGTATATTTGTAAATTTTATCCTGAAAACGGGCCTAAAGGTTTTGATGAAATGGGGTGAATCTGCCGTTTTCGGGCGCAACAAAGCGATTTAGCCAGGTCTCGACTTTGAGGAAACTCGTTAAGAAATTAAATTAAATCAACAAAATCTTGCATATTTGTAAATTTTATCCTAAAAACACGCCTAAGGATTCTGATGAAATTGGGTGAATCTGCCGTTTTCGGACGCAACAAAACAATTAGTAAATCTCGACTTGCGGAAAACTCATTTAGGGGATTGAATTAAATGAGTAATTCTTGTTCTAGGACATGGTGGAATACCCAGTAATATATTTCTGAACACAGACACTGTAAAAGCTAAACAGTCGAACTATGTTTTCAGATGGACATGACTGATTTCACGAGCCCTAAATCCGGGATGAACTTGTGCAATTTGCGATATCGGTGATTTCCCTCTCTTTACATTGTAAAAAGTGTAGACTCTAACATTTGAGCAACGTGATATTGGCTTTGTAAAAAGATTGCCGTCCTTGAGCGATACGTGTTGCCGGTGATACAGCATGCATGTTGAAAAGTATTTAATTCCAGATATTATAAAAAGTATTTCAGATTTGTCAATTAAATTACAGATAATATCAATTGTATTACAGGTTAGTCTATTGTATTTCAGATGGTATCAAATTCATTTCAGATTCGTCAATTTTATTTCAGATGGTATCAAATGCATTTCAGATTCGTCAATTGTATTTCAGATGGTATCAAATGCATTTCAGATTCGTCAATTGTATTTCAGATGGTATCAAATGTATTTCAGATTTGTCAATTGTATTTCAGATGGTATCAAATGCATTTCAGATTCGTCAATTGTATTTCAGATGGTATCAAATGTATTTCAGATTCGTCAATTGTATTTCAGATGGTATCAAATGCATTTCAGATTCGTCAATTATATTTTAGATGGTATCAAATGCATTTCAGATTCGTCAATTGTATTTCAGATGGTATCAAATGCATTTCAGATTCGTCAATTATATTTTAGATGGTATCAAATGCACTTCAGATTTGTCAATTGTATTTCAGATGGTATCAAATGCATTTCAGATTCGTCAGTTCTATTTCAGATGGTATCAAATGCATTTCAGATTTTTCAATTGTATTTCAGATGGTATCAAATGTATTTCAGATTTTGTATCTTCAATTCTTTGTTCTATTTTTATTCTTATAAGGTATATTGGGTTTCATATAACGATTTTTAAAAATGTAGTGTACTGTACTTCTTATTGCAGTAATAAATTCCAAAGTTGTTTATCGAATTACATACATACATACATACATACATACATACATACATACATACATACATACATACATACATACATACATACATACATACATACATACATACATACATACAATATTAATTTTACAATACAGTACACAGTCAATTTATTTTCAGAAAATAACTACTAAGATTTCAAATTATCCGTCCTCAAGTGAGGTTGACCACTGGGATCCGGAATTAACAAAATATAAAAGATAAAGGGAAATGAAACGGGCAAAATACTGATTCGATTTGTACATTAAAACAAAAATGTACGTGTTAACATATAGATGATAGTGTAGAATTTGAAGAGAGGCCTTCAGAATTTCCATTACGATCTTCTGAACCTTATAAAAGGGAATTTTAAAGGATTTAAGGATATTACATGTAAATTTTGGTAAACAACCCCTCGCTCCAAATAGTAAGCCTGCAACATCCCAGTTGTAAAGCGAAATGCCATATTTTTCACTGAGGTATGGAAGACAAGGTACATAATTAGCTCGCTTGTCATCATTTATCTGCAGTGCTTGATTCGTGTCTCGTTCAAAACAAATCGTAGGGTCTAAGACCATCGCTTTCTGGGTTCTTCTATTGATGGCAATTATATCGACTCCTCTATGAGAATCATCTTCAGACACACAATGAATCTCCTCATGTACTTCCCATCCTCTGTTTCTCAGCAGGTTGACAATTGCTGTACGGGCACGATGGTGTCTGTTGTTACGCAGTAGCACTCCCTTCTTACAGAACCCCAGTACGTGGCCAAGTGTTTCAGTCTCGCTGCAGCCGGGATGGCGACATTTAAGATTATTTAGCCACTTTTATTTCACAAAATAACAAATGTAGGCCTACTTGAGATTTTAACATAGCCTATATTTAAAAAATAGAAAAGGGATTTAAAAATCCTCAACTTTATTGCATTTTAGCATCCGACAGACATATTCTCCATAACTATAAAGCTGCAGCTTGATGAATTGTACTGTGGTGTACTGCACGAGCACAATCACCACCAACATCTGACATAGAAATGATAGTTTCTGAAATACAATTGACAAATCTGAAATACATTTGATACTATCTGAAATTGAATTGACTAATCAAAAATACAAATGATACTATCTCAAATTAAATTGAAAAATCTGAAATACAATTGATGTTTTCCAAAATACAATTGATACTATCTGAAATTGAATCGAGTGATCTGAAATACAATTGATAATTTCTGAAATTTAATTGACAAATCTGAAATACAACTGGAAAAGATGCAGCAAAATTTTAAAATAAATTGATTATTGAAAAATGAAACTTTAAAGAAATTCCTTGAGGCAAACGCATACCCCCATAAAGTTAGCGTAATAAATTTGCAACATTAAAAGCTTACTGCTTTACTACAGCACATAATACAAAGACCTGGTATTCAAAATAGGAAATACTGCCACAGCTTATCTAGCACTTAAACCATAAAGGAAGTTATTACTGTTTGTTTTCAAATAATTTATCGTTATTTCACGTGACGTAAGAGCAAAATTTCGAAACGAGTCTGCAGGCAACTGGTAATCCATCGACGGCAGTCACTCCCCGGCAATGAATGCCAATCCGCATGCTATAGAAAACGCGTAAAACAAGCAACTGAGTATCACATTACTTGCACTTGTGCGTCATAGAGGTGAATTTGTTTGTACGGCTATTGAGAGGAATTTCTACTCGGGCGAGATTACGAGGGAAGAGTATCGAGAAAACTTTGTAAAACGTTCTGGAGACTATAGAGAAAACAATAAAATTGTTGGGTTTAATATATGTGTGTGAGTGTGAGTGTGAGTGTGAGTGTGTGTGTATGTCACTAATTCTGACAGAAAGGAAAGTTCAGGATAACAGAGAGGGTTTGGAATTGAATGGGATACATCAGCTGCTTGTCTATGTAGATGAAGTGAATATGTTAGGAGAAAATCCACAAACGATTATGAAAAACACGGAAATTTTACTTGAAGCAAGTAAAGCGATAGGTTTAGAAGTAATCTCGAAAAGACAAAGTATATGATTATGTCTCGTGACCAGAATATTCTACGAAATGGGAACATACAAATTGGAGATTTATCTTTCGAAGAGGTGCAAAAATTCAAATACCTTGGGGCAACAGTAACAAATATAAATGATACTCGGGAGGAAATTAAACGCAGAATAAATATGAGAGGCTATTGAGAGGAATTTCTACTCGGGCGAGATTACGAGGGAAGAGTATCGAGGAAACTTTGTAAAACGTTCTGGAGACTATAGAGAAAACAATAAAATTGTTGGGTTTAATATATGTGTGTGAGTGTGTGTGTGTGTCACTAATTAGGACAGAAAGGAAAGTTCAGGCTAACAGGCAGGGTTTGGAATTGAATGGGTTACATCAGCTTCTTGTCTATGCGGATGACGTGAATATGTTAGGAGAAAATCCACAAACGATTAGGGAAAACACGGAAATTTTACTTGAAGCAAGTAAAGCGATAGGTTTAGAAGTAATCTCGAAAAGAGAAAGTATATGATTATGTCTTGTGACCAGAATATTCTACGAAATGGGAACATACAAATTGGAGATTTATCTTTCGAAGAGGTGGAAAATTCAAATACCTTGGGGCAACAGTAACAAATATAAATGATACTCGAGAGGAAATTAAACGCAGAATAAATATCAGAAATGCTTGTTATTATTCGGTTGAGAAGGTTTTGTCATCTAGTCTGCTGTCAAAAAATCTGAAAGTTAGAATTTATAAAACAGTTATATTACCGGTTGTTCTGTACGGTTGTGAAACTTGGACTCTCGCTTTGAGAGAGGAACAGAGATTAAGGGTATATGAGAATAAGGTTCTTAGGATAATATTTTGGGGTAAGAGGGATGAAGTTACAGGAGAATGGAGAAAGTTACACAACGCAGAACTGCACGCATTGTATTCTTCAGCTGACATAATTATGAACATTAAATTCAGACGTTTGAGATGGGCAGGATATGTAGCACGTATGGGCGAATCCAGAAATGCATATAGAGTGTTAGTTGGGAGACCGAGGGAAAATACCTTTGGGGAGGCCGATACGTAGATGGGAGGATAATATTAAAATTGATTTGAGGGAAGTGGGATATGATGATAGAGAGTGGGTTAATGTTGCATAGGATAGGGACCGATGGCGGGCTTATGTGAGGGCGGCAATGAACTAGCGGGTTCCTTGAAAGCCTTTGTAATTAAGTAAGTAAGTAAGTAATGTTTTAAAATAGATTTTCAGATGTTTAGGAGAGTCCATAGTGGTACCTAATAAACTAAGTAATAATGTTTTGTTAAAATTTATTTTCGCTATCAAATATTTGTCCCCTTATTTCGTTGCCAGCTTGTATTTAATTCTATCGACAATAGTAAATACAGAAATAATCAGGTGATAGTAGATGATTGGACTTATTTCAAGGAGAAGTGCTCTATCACCCTCTTTACCTACCACAAATTACACTTGGACTAGTTGTGATTTGAACTCTTCCCACAAGCCATATAGCCGCTCGCTTAATGTTGTACCTCTAAAAAGAATATGATAGTGAAAGGAAACATAAATTTAAGGTGACAACTAAATTTAAGGTGACAACTTTACATTAAGTTCAGACACTTGTTTCGGGAAATGCACTCGTGTCGGCAGTCTATAAGTACAGGTATAAAATTTAGGTTAATTCACTGTCCTTCTGTTAGTATAGCGAGAACAGCTAGGTTATGAGCAAAGTGGAAGGGCTGTAGTAGACGGTAGATCGCAGCCTTGGTCGACTTTGCAAGTCGTGTCTATGTCGGTGTCTCTGTTAAACCATTATTTATTTTTCAGCGATTGCCAAGACCTCCGAGCGGGGAATGTACAGTACAATGTGATACGTTTTGCAACTTTCCCTCCACTGGGAGAAGTAGAAATTTGCTGTTATTTTGTAATATAATAATAACATTATTACCTTTAAGTATTTGCGTTAATTATTTGAAGAACACCATTTCAAACCGTATCAAGTCCACCGACAGACGAAATTAGCGTACATTTTCACTTGTGTTCAATTTATCTAAGTTATTACTTTTCCACCTGATGATGAATTTCTGTAAAATCGAAAATATTCGTGGATACAACCAAGAATTATAATGTGAATACAGTAACAAAATACATCTACATATGCCGAACACATAACTAATGCTAACCACACATACAATAACATAAATACAGACATGGAAATCCTACACATACAACCCAAAAACCAGAAACTCAACACACTAGAACAATATGAAATATACAGACACACTAAAGCACACCCTAATCAAATTCTCAACACACAGATCAATTTCAGAACACACACAATCTGACACAACTCTTCATCACACGAACGCACCCACACAACATGCAGCGAAGTTGAGATAGCGCCAAGATCTAGTAGGCTCTGAGGATGGTGTTAAGTAGCACCGAAACAGCTGTAAGCCGCACATGCTTTCGTAATTAACACCAGTAAGATCGCCATTTAATCAATTATAATTATTAGTAGACTTCGTGGAATTGCCACGAGATTCGCAAGGTTTACTGTGCACGCGGTATAGACTGTACGAGAAGGGGGCATGCAAAGGATGGAGTATGCCTCTTATGTAAACACTGAGCGGTATACTGCGGTTACAATAAAACCTGTATACTGTGTTCAAGAAATATAACGAATGAACATTGAAGTAGGAAATGTCTAAACATGTAAATACACAATTATTTTACAGTGAGATATATTAACTCTTAAAATTTAATGTAAGATACTCACATCATCCTTCAATATGTACATTATAGTGTAGAGTTACGTACATTTTGAGCGACTGCAAAGTAACCTCCTCCGATTGTCACTTAAACAGTTTTTATATTGGGAAAATTTACGTTTAACATCACACGATGTAATACGTGCATATTTGAAGAACGGAAAGTCACTATATTTTAGTACACCAACTTCAGACTTCTTGTTGTGACCTGATAGTACATCATTTATACTACGAAGTTGTGAATAGGCAGAATTTTTAGCAATAATGTTTCTCAACTTACATTTCACTTTTTCTGAAAATAGTTAATTGTTATTTTGGATAATGGTTTGTTATACTTAATCCACTATATTAAGGACTTCTGAGAGTTGTAGTTTAGACGATTCTAACAGGATGATGCTTTTGGACACGATTTTAAAATTAGAATCAATGAACAGCTGTTCAGAAAGCAATGATTTTACAGCTGCAACAGCGGAACTGTCTGTGCTATCCAATGCATTAATTACCTCCATTATTTTTTCCGTAATGTTCTGCATAATAATTAACAGAATCCAACCACGTTCTCCAACGGGTCAAGACTGGCTGCGGGGGTAAGGGTATTCCAGGAGCAATTGTTTGTAACAGCAACACTCTCATTGTAGTATGTTTGATTGAATTCTCATCTGGACTGAACAAATGTTAAACTTTGACTATTCCAACCACAGTAATGCAAAAACAAGTGCTTACATAGTAGCTGTAGCTGCTCTATCTATTTGGACAGGTCACAACTCTTAACATGAACTGCTGATACTACGAGACCGGGCGGTCGCTCACCTTCTCTATACTACCGTACATCGGCAACCTAATTGCATGCTGCGTGTGGCAATTCAACGAAGTCTAATTATTAGTAACAAAACTTGTTTTTGTATCAATTTAATAAGTTGTTGACTGAAATTGAGGGGTTTGGGGGAAAAACCAGGCAGCTCCAATTTATTTTCAATTTTGAGTTATTTATGCACAGTGGACAAAAAAAAACGCTCTATCGTTTGGTCTAAGAACCAGGTAGTTCCAAGAATTACATTCACAGTTATAGCCTAATACATTTAGGACCTGCCTCTTCTGTACATGCTTATTGTTTGGCAGTAAGTTTTTCTTCATTATCTCGAAGAGTACTGAATTGGAACTGCCCGGTTTGTCCCCCAAATCCCTCAATTGTAATATAATTTTCCTTATCATATTCTTCAGGCAAGCTTTGGACATGCTGCGCTTCCACTTTACTTGTCCAAGCGTGCCTCCAATGTGAACAATGACAAGGAAGAATACTACTTACATTTTTCAGAAGTTAGAAGGGAAATACCAGATTAAAACACATATATCGCCGTTGCTCCTGCAATATGTGACATATTTATCGATTTTCAGATTTTTGATCCATTAAATAACATAAATCGTGATACAGCAAATAATAAAAGTTTGTTGTTTTTTAACGATGCTGTATCAACGACGAGGTTATTTAGCGTCGATGAGATTGGTGATAGCGAGATGGTATTTGGCGAGATGAGGCCGATGATTCGCCAAAGATTACCTGGCATTCACCTTAGGGTTGGGAAAAACCTCCGAAAAAATCCAACCAGGTAATCAGCCCAAGCTGGGATCAAACCCGCGCCCGAGCGCAACTTCAGAGCGGCAGGCAAGCGCCTTAACCGACTGAGCCACGCCGGTGGCTACAAATAATAAAATCTCCTATATGTAATTATATTTCTTTCTTTCTAAAATGTAAGAATTCACAGTCTCCTATGTACGGCTGCCATAGGATGAATAAATGTTTTTTCCTCCTACTGAAAAATTGTATATTTTGCACATAGGAGTTATTACAGGAACAACGACGATATACATCTGTCGCTACGCTAGCTAGAAAATCGGTAGAAACATCGCTAATTTTACTTTGTAAAACATATCGCTGAAACTTGTTAAAAATGCTCTAGCTTATTGCTAATTATGGCAACACTGATGCACTTGGTACATTCATTTCTGCGCTCTTGAAATACGTATCTTTTTGGCTGGATGGCTGGTTTTTCGAGGGCTATACCCGGGATAAACCCATTCACACAAGCTCACATTCGCTCTATACGCGATTATTGTTCCTCTTCGATGAATTCCTGTGCCCCCCTGAGTTATGAGGGCATAGACACTCGTTATGTTGTGAGAGTCGATTGCTGAACCTGTTGGTGTCTCGCTCGAGCACTCTTTCCCCTTCAAGTGTTTTTCTGCACTCCCGGTCCTCACAAATCAAGTTCAGTGCTGTGGAAGCAAGTGTCGCTGGCGCAGATTTACAATCAACAGCACACTCTCGTAAATGAGCAGCAAACAACGACATTGGAATCTCAGACATTCCAATATTTTTTCAATCGTTCTTGGCTAGATTCTGAAAATTTTCGACAACTCGATTTCTCAGATTTGCAGAGTGCTGTGAGTGGGTAACGTAAGTAAATCTTCTTAGTCTTTACGAAAATATTGTTTTATTCATTAATCAAACCGTCCATCCATCCTTTTTTTTTCCTTTTTTATTTATTTATTTACTAGCCATACCCGTGTACTTCGCTGCACTTGTTATAAACATCATTGACTTAAATCTATTATATTTTCAAATACAGATTCGTTATTATTTAGTGCATAATTAGCTTATTACTTACTTACTTACTTACTTACTTATGTCTTTTAAGGAACGCGGAGGTTCACTGCTGTCCTCACAAGAGCCCAATATCGGTCCCTATCCTGAGCAAGATTAATCCAATTTCTACAGTCATATCCCACCTCCCTCAAATCCATTTTGAATAGTGCCGTTTATCGATCAAAATATTTAATCGATTAACTATTTGAATTTAATCGATTAATCGAGTTTTGATCGAGTAGAAAAAATGATTTAATATACTGCAATACACAATTATTATTAAATTTAACTTGTGTTCGGTGATAAGCATAAGTATTAGGCCCTAAATGTTGTATATCTTTATGCTCGACCATGCCGAAATGTAGTAATTATACACCTGGTAGCAGTCCTTTAATGCATGTCATTAAAGTACACCTATTCATTAAAGTTCAGGTTTTCGATTATTCTCGGATATGCAATCGAAAGACGAGGGAAACGTCACGGAGGCTGGAAATCCAATACTGTCGCAGAAGGTTATGTTCTGTTACTTTAATAATTAGTGTTAATTGTAAATAATATTCAAATAAATTCAATTTGTCATCTCGTTTTTCAATTCCAAATCGATTTCCAGGTTATACATTCTCTGCATTACATCAAGGTCAATAACATTACTGTTCCTCGGAAAAAATCAATACTTTCACGTCTGCGCACATCTCACAATTCACGAGCTATGAACAAGGTCACTTCCGATCTTCTGTCAGACACAAATAAAATGAATATTTCTGAATAATTTCAAGTTAGAAATATGGTCGAGCATAAAGAGTCATATGAAACTTGCCTATAATGGTAATTAAGACGCTCGTATTAAAATTATGAAACTCGCTTGCGCTCATTTCATAAACAATCATGCTTGCGTCTTAATTACTATCATTAGAGGCTCGTTGCATAATGTACTATGATAATATTGTACCATTATATCATAAATCAACTAATTTAATTACTTACTGATATATTTATTATGAGGCTTATAATTTCTTGTGTCAATTTTTCCGGGAATTTTTGAGACAAACATAAATAACAAAAAGTATGAAGACTCACCTAGTTAATACAGCTTCATCCATGATTTTAAAAATGTGAGTGCATTCACATGCTCCGAATTAAGTGCCGCTCGTTTAGTAACAATGTTTTCTGCATCACTAAACACGAAAAAACTTTTCTTCTGTCAAGCACTTCTCCACGATCGTTCAATTTAAATCCAAACTTTTCACCGAGATTAGGCCTACCTCTCAAATTCTCATATGACATAATGGAGTTTACACTTTTCACAAACCACAGAAAACTGATTTTTTTTTCTTTAACAAACTAAACACACAATCTTCATATACAAATTCAGTACAGAAACTGCAACTGCAAAAGTACAGCGGTCGAAACAGAAGACTGGCCCCTGTTGTAATCGAATTACCAAATTTTAGAAAGAGAAGAAGGTACTTACGCTCTCACTTGCACACAGTGTAGACATGGCTATTTTGTAAGGGATGAGGGGACGAATCCCAGAAGGTATGTATTTCATGAGCTGACAACAAAATGGAAGTTTCTTAGGAAGACCATAAAACTTAATAAGGGTTTTGCATTGTCTTTCAACTTTTAATAGAGGTAGACTAGGTCACTGTCCTCATATCCCCATCTAAAGTGTTTGTGCAAAGATATTTCCTAAGCTACCTGGTTCACAGTTAGAAAATAACAGTACTATTGTGCTTTTAAGTAAGCAATTTCCGAGAGAGAAATATTGTCGGAATTTTTAATATGAGTTTGTACTAATAAAATAATAATTCATATCAACTATAACCGATTAATTTTAATCGACTCGATTATTCAATTAAATGTTTTGGTCGATTAATCTTACAACAGAAATTGATCGATTACTCGATTAGAGTAATCGATTAAATCCAACATCAGTAATTATAATATTATCCTCCCATCTTCGTCTCGGCCTCCCTAAAGGTCTTTTTCTCTCCGGTTTTCCAACTAACACTCCATATACATTTCTGGATTCGCCCATATGTGCTACATGCCCTGCCCATCTCAAACGTCTGGATTTAATGTTCCTAATTATGTCAGGTGAAGAATACAATGCGTGCAGTTCTGTGCTGTGTAACTTTCTCCATTCTCCTGTAACTTCATCTCTCTTAGCCCCAAATATTTTCCTAAGAACCTTATTCTCAAACACCCTTAACCTATGTTCCTCTCTCAAAGTGAGAGGCCAAGTTTCACAATCGTACAGAACAACCGATAATATAACGGTTTTATAAATTTCTAACTTTCAGATTTATTGACAGCAGACTATTAGGCAATTAGTAAGTCTTTCTGCGATTATGTGTAGATTAAGAGAACCGTTTGTTGCGGTCGTTGTGAAAGTTCATGTCGTCGTACGAATCGGTAGCTAAAGGGGACGGAGTTGGGACAACTTTCTTAAAAAGAAAGGAAATAAGAAGCGTTATAGACAAGTTGACAATAAGCTTCTTACACCATCCCTGATCCCTGTCCTGGAGTTCACTAACTTTGTCTTCAAACTCTGTAAATTTAAAGCCTTCCTTGTATTTCGTTTCTAAACATGTAACGTAATATTCTTGTTTCTCGAAGCTGTGTTATCATTAAAACTCGAAAGTTTTGTAGGTAATATGTATAGGTAGTATGTAGGTAATATGTAATCCTGCATTTAACGTTTCTTTTCAACTAGTTCGATTATTCAGAGATGGTGATGCGACAGTGGAGCAATGATGGAATGAAAATGACGTATAAAACGGAGTAGTGAGTGCTAGCAAATAAGATTGAATACCACTGGTCTAGTCAATTACATCAATGTGTTGATTGGTCTGATATCATTTAAACGAACATAGAAACTATTATTATGGTGTACCGAAGTACATATGATATTTCCGCGCAGATATTCTGCGTCATCATATGATGAAAGATGAGTGGAACGGAGAAAAAATCTCTCCGGAACCGGGATTTGAACCCGGGTTTTCAGCTCTACGTGCTGACGCTCTGTCCACTAAGCCACACCGGATTCCCATCCCGATGTCGGATCGAATCCTACCCAAGAGGCGGAACTTAAACTGAGAGGATTCGATCTGACATCGAGATGGGAATCCGGTGTGGCTTAGTGAATAGAGCGTCAGCACATAGAGCTGAAAACCCGGATTCAAATCCTGGTGCCGGAGAGAATTTTTCTCCGTTCGACTCATATTTCATCATTTGAACACAGGAACTGTCAAATTCAATTGATTCAGAATCGTTCACCATGGTTCTTTCCAGGATAGTAAACGCAAAATATAAAGTTATGACGCGAATTTTTACTAAATATGCTATAAAACTTAAAAAATAACTAAATATGCATACAGTTATTCCCAAAATATAACGTTAATATGTAGTTTCGTACTAAATATGCTACAAAATTAAAAACGGTCCAAATATGCAATTATATGCCCAATAAAAAAAACCCTTCCATTTTCTTCAGAATATGCTTGGAATCAAGTTTAAATCAGTCTGAAAACAGAAATGGGAAAAAATATGGCATGTCATAGAAATCCGCCCCTTAATCATCTGTAATAGTTAAGGGGAGGCAGAGGTGAATATTTCAAAATCCACAAAATTTATCCGATTTGTTTGAAATTGATCATGGATACCAAGTATGCTATTAGTAACGGACATACCAAGTTTCAACTTTCTAAGTACAATAGTTCTATAAATATTAATAATTTTATAAAACTTTATATCGTTTGATGTAAAATGCTCCATGCACCATGTTGTAAGAAATTTTCAATATTTCTTTTTATTTATATGTTCTGAGAAGGTATATAAATAATGATAAGTATTAGTTTATTATGGGCATAATATAGTAATACAGTTATCTTGGTTTTAATTTTATACTTTTAAGGGCACAAAATCAAAAACTAACAACGGAATATGAAAATAAAGATAATAACAATAGAAAAAACCAAATTTTAATTTTTTCTTCAGTTGTGTTCGAAAATTTCACCTCTGCCTCCCCTTAAAAAAAAAGCTCAAGTGAAGTATTGGACAGGGTGCGAATTAACGGGGGGTATATCTCCCCCTGTTGGAAAGTTATCCCCCTCTCATAAATTCATATTAACATCCCTGCCAGGGATAACTTCTATCCCCCTCACAAAATATAATGGTTTTAATACGAGTATAGGTAAGTATAAGGTATAAAGTATAAAGTAAGCAAAGATAATAATATTGATGTATTATCATCACCAGCAAGCCGACAATAATCAATAACTTAGGAATTACACATCTTATCTTAAGCCTGCTCATGGATATAATTATTACTATGATCAAGATGCAAGACAAGCAACTCAGTGCAACCAAGCGTTGAGCCGTATCGAATGAGGATAATAATAATTTTATGTATGGCATTATCTGTCTAGGATTCTATCCTCTCCTCATCAGAAATATTAAATCGCACCCTGGTTTTGGGGGTCATACGGGGCTCCAATACTGATATAGGATTTAAGGGCAGGGGATATCAGACCCTGATGCTTATCAGGTAGTCGTGATGGGATGTGATTTGAAGACCTGTGATTTTGTTGCTGGCTCCGTCTGTGACTATAGTTCGAAAATCACAGCTTAGAGAAATCGCCAACACCGACCGATGTGACTCATAGCGATGGCGACTGATGTAGGCGTACGTATATGACAGTTCCAGACAACTGTAAGTCACAAGATTCATACTAACTTGAAGGGCAACATAACTGGGATCTAATTAATTATCGTCCCACTCAAAAGGTTAACGTCGGCAACTCTTTGATACCCAAGCCACGTCCATACGTAGCCGAATACACTCGCTATATTCCAAGAATGATTCACCGGATCAGTTACTGTTGATATATTTATGGCATCAGTAGGTCTATATCAATTCTAAGAACAGCAATATACATATAAACATCTGTCTGCTCTTGATGATAGATATTCGCAATCGCCAAGAATCATCCTGTAATAAAATCGCTGTTAACAGTCACAGTGATTTTCCCGGTTCTGTGACTGCAAAACGCTTTCACACTTCACCTCTACACTCCGTTCCTGGAATCTGTGGAATAAGTCGACGTATTTGGGTGAAGGCTATGACCAGGCTTCGAGACTTTGGACCCGATACAATAAGTTTACTGTGCATGCACTATAGGTTGTTGACTCGCTGCAGGTAGGTAGAGATGTGTTGAGGTAACAACGTTGCTATTTAGAGTAGAGTGCAGCAGTATGGGGAAACACACATATGTACATTCTGAAAGTAAATGTACATTACACAATGACAATTTCAAAAGAATGTGAAACGCATTTATTCTCCTGTCTTTTATAAGCATTTATGTTTAATTATACACATTGTTAATGGTGGAAATAAGCATGTAGCAATTTTAATTTTTTCATTTATCCTAATGGTCGTCTTTAGGAAGTGCAGTTACAGTTACCGAATTGCAATGTACTACAAGATACATTCTCAGTGTCTCAAACGTAAATCTTTTTCGGTTATCTGCCAAAGTTTGTACTGTGAAAAGCTGCGCTCTACGTCGCATGACGTGATAGGAGCAAAACGAAAAAAGATAACATCATTGCAGTCTCTAAGAGATAGTCCTTTATTCCCGGGTTACTCTATGTCCACTAATTTGCTGTTTATGTTACACAATGTTTCATATCCGTTATTTTTACATAAAATTGATTTCCACTTCTATTTTACACGTTCAGTAACCGGTGTACTTGGTGTCTCATTAATTCTCTGTGTTATTTTCTAAATTAATTTGAAGGCTTCCGGCATCTCATGCTCTGACTTTTCTAACCGTGTAATAGTTTCAGACACAGTTTGAAAATGGGTTTGTATGAAATCCAAATTATTCGTCAGAACCTTCAAATCCAGAGCGTTTTTCTTTGCGTATTTGTTGGCATTCATTCTACAGTACCTCCACCCACTATACGCTTTACCACTATACTCAGCACGCCGTTATGCGGATTTCCCACTGAACGGCTCTATTGGGTCCGAAGTCTCGAAGCCTGGCTATGACAAGAAAATGGGCGGAGCGTATCAGTGCGGGAGTGTATTGCGGGCTGAGACTCATGTATGCCAAAGTGTAAGATGCGCTTGGCGGAAGGTGACCAGATTCACATCGATAAAAAAGAGGACACAGAGCTTCAAAAAGGAGGACATTGTTCGAAAAAAGAGGACAAAATATGTACTTAGATTTAGGCTTATTATACTTTAAATTACGTCAGTATTTATTTTATTACAAAATGTTTACAGTACAGATTTAGGCTTATATAATATTTAAAAGCATATTCATATCTATTTAATTACACAATAATTATGAAAAAACGTAATAATAATGATGTTGCAGTTATCTACATATGAAAGTCAAGGGAACTATAATTGAATCAGTCATTTCGAAAATGTAACTTGTGACATTTTCGCGTATGTTACTTTTTTAACCAGAGTGCTCTTTACTCTTTCCTATAACATATTGTTGTTAAAAATCACAAAATAAGTCACATATTTCATCTACAGAAATGAATAAAAACTGGACTTTTAGTTTGGTTAATGTAATAAATTCTAATGAAGTAGTTTTCGCAGAACAGTACATGTTACGTAAACAGGACAGATTATATATATATATATATATATATATATATATATATATATATATATATATATATATATATTTAGGCTTAGGCCTACATTATACTAAAAATTACGTCAATATCTATTTTATTACAGTATACTTATGACGAAACTTAATAATATAAAATGATTTTACAGTAAGCTACATATGAAAGCAACGTCTATAAATAGGAGCAAAGACAGTTATGATCGTTGGCAAAGAGTATATTCCGTCGCTACTGCTGCCACCTACAGGAAATTACTTGAGAAAGGCGTCAAATCAGATAATTTCAAAACATCAGGCATAGGTTAAACCTCCCACCAGTAAGGTGTTTGAAACAAGTTCAACTAAATTGTAAATGCTCTGATGTTTCTAGTAATGAACACAGTAACTTCACTATTTTTCATCAAAATATTAGGGGATTAAAACAAAAAACTGATGAATTGATCACTTCTTTAGCAACTCAAAAGCATAAACCTCAGATATTGTGTATAACTGAACATCATATGAAGCAACAGGAAATACTACAACTGTCTTTACATGGATATGTATTAGGTTCTCATTTCTGTAGACATGTCTTCCAAAAAGGGGGTGCCTGTATTTTTATCAAATAGGATCTATTATTTAGTAAAATTGATATATCTGATTTTTGCCTTGAACAAGATATTGAAATCTGTGGAATACAAATTGGTTATGAGATATCAAATATAATTATCTTATGTGTTTATAGGGCGCCAATGGGAGATTATAAGAAATTTACAACTAACTTAGATTCATTATTGAAAAGACTTTATAAACCACATACCGAATTTGTAATCTGTGGTGACATAAACATAGATTATCTATCAGAAAGCTCACGTAAAAGAAAATTAAACTCACTTCTTGAAACTTATAATCTTAGTCACACAGTAAGTTTTCCAACCAGAACACAAGCTGGAAGTAGTACTGCCATTGATAATATATTTATAGATAAAAGTAGATTGAATTCCTATTCAACAGTACCATTAGTCAATGGCCTGTCTGATCACGATGCACAAATTCTAAGTGTTTTCAATATGAGTGAAAAATTCCAAAGTGTTAATCTAAAAATAAAAAAGGATTATAAATGCTGAATCTCTTCATCATTTAAATACATGTCTACAAAATGAATCTTGGGAAAATGTATATAGTACCGATACCATTGATATTAATACTAAATTTAATGCATTTTCACTACATTTACGAATTATTTCAATGAATGTTTTCCAGTCAAGGTGGTGAAAAAATGTAAAAGTAAAAACATGTGGATAACTCAGGGAATTAAAATATCATGTGCTAGAAAAGGAATCTATATTTAATGAGTAGGAATAGTGATGATCCTCATGTTCTTAATTACTACAAGAATTACTGTAAAACTTTGACAAAAGTTATAAAAGATGCAAAGAAAATGTATCTGAATGAAAAAAATACAAAATTCAGATAATAAGGTTAAAACTATTTGGGATATAATTAAAAATGAAACTAATCGATATTCAAAGAGTGAAAATATTACTTGCATTAAAATCAATGATAGTAAAATAGATAACCCAAAATCAATTGCAAATCATTTTAACGACTTCTATATAAATATTATTCAGAACTTAAACATTCAAGATTGTGCAGAAGATGCTGCACTTGGTTACCTAACTGATGCATTTAACGCTGAGTTTTTAGGTCTCAAATTTATTCCCACTACCGCAGCAGAAATCATGCATGTGATAAAACAACTAAAAACAAAATATTCCTCTGGATATGATGAAATTCCAAGTAAAGTTCTGAAAGCTTGTTCTGAAATATTATCCCCTCCGTTAAGCTATCTATGCAATTTGTCAATGCAATGTGGTATTTTTCCAGAAAGACTCAAATATTCAATAGTAAAACCAATATACAAAAAGGGAGATAAATGTACTATTGCTAATTACAGACCCATATCATTATTAACAACATTTTCAAAAGTGTTTGAGAAAGTTATGTATAATAGATTATATCATTACCTGGAGTCCAACAATATATTAGTTTTAGAACAGTTTGGATTTAGAAAACAAAAATCGACAGAGAATGCTGCTTTTAGTTTGGTGGATGAAATACTAAATTCATTAAATTCGAAACTACATGTAGGTGGGATTTTTGTGACTTGGCTAAAGCATTTGATTGTGTAGACCATAGTATATTAGTAAAAAATTGAAGTTTTATGGTATTAAAGATGAGATGTTGGGTTGGTTTACATCGTACTTATCAAATAAAAAACAAAAAGTAGAAATAAATGTACCAAATAGTCATAAAGTTACTTATTCAGAATTTAGAAATATTAAACATGGTGTTCCGCAGGGGTCAATTTTAGGTCCATTGTTGTTTCTAGTTTATATTAATGATTTAGCCTTGACCATAAACAATTCATCCCATGTAATTTTATTTGCAGATGATACAAGTGTAATTATTTCAAGCAAACAATACGATCATTTTATAAACACTTCTAATACAGTGCTGAATCTAATGAATGAATGGTTCCATGCAAATAAACTAGCACTTAATGTTGATAAAACCAGTGCAGTCAAATTTAGTACACACAATAGTGCTCAGGTTTCCTACAGTATTCGATTAAATGGAACTCATCTCAAAGAATCTATAAGCACAAAGTTTCTTGGTTTAGAATTGGATAATCACTTGAACTGGAAAACGCATATAGAATGTATTACTCGTAAATTGAGCTCTGCCTGTTATGCATTAAGATCCTTATCTACTATTGGTGATATAAACTTACTTAAAATGTCATACTTTGCATATTTTCACTCTGTAATGAAATATGGATTAATATTCTGGGGTAACTCGTCTGAAGCTAAACACGTTTTTGTTTTACAAAAGAAAGCTATAAGAATAATGGCCGGTGTGCATAAAAGGACCTCATGTAAAAATATTTTCCGAAACTTAGAAATCTTGACTTTACCTTGTGAATACATTCTTTCCCTAATGATGCAGTATATTAAGAACCAAGATAAATTCAGTACTAATCAAGACATTCATCATTTTAATACAAGACATAAATCAGATCTTCATCTACCCTCTGTTAGTCTAAGCTGTTTTAAAAAAGGAGTTCGCTATTCATGTATAACAGTCTTCAATGCACTGCCTAATTATCTTAAAGATTTGAAGAACAACGAGAAAAGGTTCAGAAAAGAATTAACCAAATTTCTACATACTCATACCTTCTACACAATTGATGAATTGTTTATGCTTGTGAATTGAATTATTCTACTTAAATGACATGTACAATTTTATATAGCTCAACTATATGTTTTTATATTGACTTAATCTGTTTACTATGTATTGTATTTTTTGTTTAGCATAACTGATGAATTGCATGTACTGTAAATTGAATAGTATACTGTATAGGTCAACTGATGAATTGTTTAAGCTTATAAATTGAATTAATCTACTTCATATGAATTGTATAGCTTAACGAAAATAAGTTTGTAAATTGAACTAATTTGATTGTATATGTTTGTATAGTTTGGCTGATGAATTGTATATGTTCTTAAAATGATTACTAGTCTGTGTAGCTCTACTGATGAATTGTATATAGACTTACTGTAAATTGAATGGTAATATGTATAGCTCAACTGATGAATTGTTTATGATTATAAATTGAATTAATCTACTTGATATTAATTGCACAAATTTGTATAGCTTAATGAAAGTATGCTACTTTGTATTGTATATATTTGTACAGTTTTGGCCGATGAATTGTATATGCTTTAAATTGAATAGTAATCTATATAGCTCTACTGATATTG
The DNA here is from genome assembly GCA_025594305.2 of Periplaneta americana. NCBI lineage: Eukaryota > Metazoa > Arthropoda > Insecta > Blattodea > Blattidae > Periplaneta > Periplaneta americana. The sequence goes on along the minus strand of JAJSOF020000011.1, from coordinate 126,142,027 downwards.
TTTGTGTTTGTAATTTGAAGTAGTTTGCATGATATGTATTATCAATTTCTGTATATCACAACTGGTTGAATTGTTTATGCCTTAAATTTAATTAAATTGTTTTGTATTATAATATAGATCAACTTATGAATGATCGTTTGCGTTTGTAAATTTAATAATCTGATTGGCTATGTATTGTATACTTTTAGTAGAGCCATCGATGTAGCTCAGTCGGCAGACTCGCCGGGCCGCTGATCCGGAGCTGCGTTCGGGCTTGGGTTGGATCCCCCTTTGGACTTAGGTTTCTTCGGAGGTTTTCCCCAGCCGTGGGACTGAAGCCGGATGGTCTATGGCGAGTCCTTGGCATCAACCCCTTTGATTTGATTAAGCCCTTTGATTTGATTACCTGGTTGGGTTTTTCCGAGGTTTCCCCCACCGAAAAGGCAAATGCCGGGTAATATTTTGGCGAATCCTCGGACCTCATCTCATCTCACTACATCTCGCCAAAATGTAAAAAAATTGTACAAAATTGTAAAAATAGTAGAAAATTACTAAATTGTAAAGCTATAAAAATTTGTAAAAATTGTAATTGTAATATTGTAAAATGTTGACATGTTCCACATCTTAAAGCTTCATTGCTCATGTAAGATCTATGGAATAAAATAAATGAATGAATGAATGAATGAATGAATGACAAGTTACGAAAAGGAGGACATTTCTTGATTTTTTTTAAATCCGCCCGGATCCAGGACAAAGGCCTAAAAAAGAGGACATGTCCAGACAAAAGAGGACGTCTGGTCACCCTACGTAGGGGTGACATTTTAGAAGCTCGTCTACAAGCCATGCTTTCCCACAGCGGTCATTGGACTGACCACTCCTCCACTCACCACTTGCGCAAAGGACTTGTTTCGTCTCTTATACTCTACAGACTCCAGAAACGGAGTATAGTCGTCTGTGAATGAAACAGTCACTGTCAAGGCTGAGGCAGAATGACCCACCAATCAGCATTGGATTCAGAAATGCCACCTAGCCGACACATATGGCACGAACGTAATATCTAACCCGATCTGTACCTAAAACAGTTTCGAACATCACATTGGTAATGAAGAAGCATTCCTAGCTTAAGTAGAATTATTCAAACTCCAATCGTGGTTTCCATGAAACGTCAGAATTGAATTAAACAGCCTTATGAGCGATAATGAACAATTTATTGGACACAGAGTTTCGAATGCGATTACGTTCATAAATCAAATTCAAACTTGTGTTCATAAAGCGTAAATCAATTTGGGAACATTAATAACAATAAATTTCACATCTGTATTCCACCAACACAGTAATCTACCTTTCAAGCTACAGATCCAAGCATTCCATTGCTTCTCCCGTGCGTTATAATAATTTCGAACACGTACTGCCAGGAATTCATGAATACAATGACCCCCCTCTGACAGGGAAAGCTCTACGCAGCCAAATAGCAACGGCCGACCTTGTCGAGCGAAAGGAAAACCTTGCTTCATATCACAGCGTAATTCTGCGAAGCCAACATATATTTAATGACATAATAATAATAATAATAATAATAATAATAATAATAATAATAATAATAATAATAATAATAATAACCCTCATTTTGAAGCTTGGAACCCAAAGTTTTTCAGAAAAATAGTAGTTTTCAGTGACATGTCAATTTTCCTACATCATTTTCCTATTTTCCAAAATCCATCTGTCGTCAGTTTTGAGAAATAACGGCTTTTCAGAATAAAACAAAACAGAAACACACTAGAACAAACAATATCACACGAATGCTACGACCTGAAGGATTGCTGACATATTTAGAGCTCAAATTCCATTGGTTATTAAAAACTTCAAGACTTACTAAAAATAATTTACAGGTCTGATTCTGCGGTGTGTAATTTTCTGAGTACAGCTGTGTTTCGATATTAAAATCTACAAAACTTGAGGTGGTTTGATGGCATTATTACCATTAGAAATTAAATATTATTATAGTTAATTCCATGATGTGACTATTTTTCATTAATTATACATATTAATGCTATATTGATGATATGAAAGTGAAACGTTTTGGGGGATACAGTATGTAAGTAGCTGTAGAGAATATCTTAAATGAGATATTATTATATATTTAAAACTACAAAACTCGCGTAAGATAATAATGTTATTAAAAATCAAATATTTTTACAGTTATTAATCAAGTGAGGTTGGGTTTTTTCATATACTTAATAGTGGTGTGGTGTAGATATTTATATGCGTCATTTTCTTCAGTATTGGCTCGAGAGAACGCAAAAATTACAGTTCCTAAGGAAAGACCAAAAGGTATTACTTACTATTAAAATAAGAGGCCTAAAAAATGTTGTAGTCTCCCAATCATTTCAGCAAGATCTCTTAACAGGATAAAATGATTTTACCCTCTACATTTCAAGCTCTCCATTCAGCAGCTATACCGAGATGTTATGTCTAGTGTTCGAAAGCATAGCAAACCTGACATTTTTTTTAACTTTCACCTACAATCCACAATGACCTGAAATAGCTATTGCTTTACTCCCACATGAAAAAACCCACTGATCGTCCCGACATTATTACTTGCGTTTTCGCGTTGAAACTCAAAAACTGAAGGTGGATAGGTTCAAGAAAAAGTATTTGGCATAAAGAAAACCATTCAGAGGGGTATGTTTCATTATTACGGAAGCAAATAACTTTCAAAATGTCTGGTATTCTTCATTGAAAATAAATCTGAAAAATGTTTAATTGAAAGTGTAATGGACTTAGTTTGCAGCACAAGCCACAGTTCATTTATATAGTAATGCGCTAGCCAACAGCGATTAGCCAATACTATACACAATGATTTACTTGATAAGAAATGTACAAATTTGTATAACTTAATGAAAGTATGCTTGTAAATTGAATTAATCTGCTTACTTTGTATTGTATATGTTTGTATAGTTTTGCTGATGAATTTGTATGCTTTAAATTGAATAGTAATCTGCATAGCTCTATTGATGAATTGTTTGTGTTCGTAACTTGACGTAATTTTCATGATATGTATTATCAATTTCTGTATATCTCAAGTGATTGAATTGTTTACGCCTTAAATTGAATTGCCGTAATTTCACACAACTATGGTCCTAAGCCACAACTATGGTCCAAACACACGCGCTCACGAAAACAGTGATATCTCAGTTCCTAGTGACAGTTAGTGATTATTTAAATACTAAAGCATAGAGCATAGATATAGTAATATTGTGAGGGTTATGAAACTCATCCTGTCTGCCATGTTTCGTCGCTAGTCAACTGTCAATTGGAGTTAGGTTTTGCAAGTTACCTCGTCCACTGGAAACTTTCTCTGCCATCAGTTACCACAACAAGGATTTCTGTGTTCTTGATGGTCTATATGACAGGTAATTTAGTATTTACATACATTTAATGAATATTTTTACAGTTGCATATGTATTTTCATATTTATTGGAAGAATAATAAAAAATGGTACTTGGAGTTGAACTATGGTCCTATCATTTTTGTGGACCATAGTTGTGTTCCGACTTCTGGTTTCGGTTCTCACATTACAGAATGTTTTTTATAGCTTTTGATGGTGCCACCTAATAAAATTTTTCGTAGAAATTTGGAAGGATTTCCTATAAGCTCATATGATGACAGAAGTATGGATCTTTGTATAAAAGATATCACCAACGAGGTACTAACGCAGCGGGAAGCCGCAGAAAAGTACAAAATACCTCGTAATTCTATAATACCTAAATCGAGAGCACTGCATGAAAATAAACTAAACTCACCTGATTGACAATGGTTCTTCTTGTCTTCAGAAAAAAAGCATTCATGCATTCGTCGAACATGCTATATCCATGTCCAATCTTGGATTTCTGATAACTTTATTCTACTTCAGGTGTAATGTGAAAATGTACCTGGATAGCCAAGACCGCAAAGTACCAGCATTCACTAAGAATCTACCTGGAAGACGTTGGGCAAAATGCTTTTCAGAACGTCACAAGAATGAATTATCACAGGTTTTGCAGTCTCCAAATGTGACCGATCTGATGCAACCACTAAACAGAACTTGTTTTCGAAATTGAAATACCATTGGCGGCAAATACTTGATGAAAAGGGACACCAGATGGAAGAAGCATGCCAACAGATTCCAAAAATGTATTTCCTCCATTGTTAATTTGCAAGTTTGATTCAGGAAGGTTGGAATCTTTCCTCTTTGTGCAGTTGAAGTTCTAGAAAGTGTGCCATCATGTTCTGATCCTAACGTCAGAAACCCAGAAGGAAGTGCTGTTCAGACAATTCATAAAATATATAGAAATGACAACGAATCGAGCAATAGAACAAGGAACATCCATAAAGAGGAGAAAGAAGAAACTTGATGTTGAGTCAGGTAAAAGTATTTCAGCAGAAGATATTGAAAATTTTTCATTACCATCTACCTCCAAAATTACAATTTTCTCAAGCAGAAACAAAGGTTATTGCAAGGGGAAGGCAGTAGAGAGTTCTACCGTGAAAGTGAAGATGGATATTCCATTGTATTTTCCTTAAAGAAACAGTAGTTATGTTAAAGTTAAGAAATAAATAATTTTTCTCACTGTCTTCTGCAAAATCTGTATTTTATATTAAAAATTATTGACTGCTGTATGACACAGTTGCAAAATATCCTCTCAACTGTAGTCCATGAGCGATTTATATTAGGATATATTCAATGGACTATAGTTGTGACTTTATAACACAACTATAGTCCACAGTTTATGAAAAGATATTCCACATACCAACTGCATTTCGAATAACAAAAGTGTTTGATATTAATTCCTGACCTTTCTAAAGTTGATATCAACAAAAAAAATTCTTCTAATAGTTTTATTTTGTAAATTACATTGAGAAATCTAAAAAGTGATGAGATATTGGACCATAGTTGTGTGAAATTACGGTAACTTACTTGATTTGTATTATATGTTATAGCTCAACTGATGAATAATCGTTCGCGTTTGTAAATTTAATAATCTGATTGGCTATGTACTGTATATTTTTAGTAGAGCCTTCGATGTAGCTCAGTCGGCAGACTCGCTGGGCTGCTGATCCGGAGCTGCGCTCGGGCTGGAGTTGTATCCCCCGATTTGATCTCATTGAATGGTTTCTTCCGAGGTTTTTCCCAGCTTGTGGGATTGAACTCGGATGGTCTATGGCAAGTCCTCGGCCTCACTTCATGTGACCCCCTTCGGTCTGATTACCTGTTGGGTTTTTTCCGAGGTTTTCCCCAACCATAAGGCAAATGACAGGTAATCTTTTGGCGATTCCTCGGGCCTCACCTCATCTGACTACATCTCGCCAAAATATTGTAAAATATTGTAGAAAATTACAAAATTGTAAAACTGTAAAAATTGTAAAATATTGTAAAATTTGTAAAAATTGTAATTGTAACATTCTAAAATTTTGATTTGTTCCACATCTTAAAGTTTCATTGCTCATGTAAGATCTAGGGAATGTAATAAATGAAATTAAAATGAAATAGGAATAATAAGAAAAATAAGAATTAACAGTGATAACGATAATTATTTTGTAAGTACACAAAAACCAAGTCAGTACATTAATTGGATCGAACTCGCTGCTGTGCAAGATGTAAGTTTTAATGCGCCTGGTGAAATGAAAAGGGATTTAGATTTCATTTTGCAGAAACGTTAGTGAATGCTCACATTTTTCATAGGAATACGGAAGTTAACGTAAAAATAAATTTATGGAATATAAGATATTGTGATTACTGAACTTCGAAGTTCAGGTCCCGATGGAGGAGATACAGGTTAACTAAAGCGGAGTGTTGGACGGAGGGGTTAGGTTGTACAAAAAGCAACAGCATCTAGTTACGGGAAATACTTACATATATCAGAACAATACACCTCGGGATATGAACCAAAGTCTCAAGCGCGGAAAGCCAATGTTTCGTAGTTCAGCCGATGCTGACATAGGCTACAGCCACCAACATACACACACAATAACACTTTACAACGGTAATGAAATGCAACTTTCTGCGGGCGATGTTTACTCGTCAACAAGTTAATAGGCCTTGCCCGATATAGTAGCGCCGCCGTTTTAATTATTCATGCCGCGGATAACTGCTAGCGACAAGAAGCGTGTAAATTAGTTCGCACGCATGATCTGTCATGGACACCGTTCCCACGTCCCTTCCACAGTGTAGATGAGGCCAGCTGATAATAGTGATTCATTCCATTGGAGAGCCTGATAGTTATGAAACCGGCCGAACTCAGATGTATAACATACTATAATCGTCAGGCGCTGAATGTCCATTTTAATAGCAACAAAATATTACCACAGTCTAGTACAGGAACATCATTTTATTTTTACTTCAATCTTTATTGTACCTGAGTTTTTTAATGTATTTCACTCCCACTCCTTCTACTAATGAAGTTCAACCGTCCTCCACACAGATCCAAGACCGCATATACAGTCATAGTAGCCTTGCGGTATAATAAACAGTACGTTCCAAAAATATGTTCGCGTTTTCGTGTCGAAAGAGCTTTCAATATTGAATCATTTTCGCACAGGTACTGTCGTCCATTTGCCTACGTCGCATTCCGGTTTTACCCACCTGCTCCTACTCCCCTCTCTGTAAAGGCTAGTGGCTGGGCTATCTTAGCTCTTTTCTGAGAACATTAATTTCTGTTAGGAATTGGAAGTCTACGTAACATTATACCCATACAACTGTTTAAAATAACTTAAATAAAAGGGCCTCGTTAAGTAATTAACTGTCACGTGATTTTCCCCCTTTCTACGATCCTGCGACAAAACTACTTGGACGGACAGTAGATAGCATGTCTGAGTAATTTTATCTTTTCGGATCGAGCAGAAGTGAAGATTGAATTTACAGTACGTAAGGTACTGTTTTATAGAGTAGATACAGAATTATTTCAACATGAGTTACTAGTACGAAGGACGAAACTGGTAATTGGAATTACACACATTAGAACTGAAGCCTGTATCGAAATGAACAGGCCACCATTTTGAAAAAAATATTTAATTATCAATATTGTGATTATTTTTCAATTTGACTCCTATATAGGTACGCTATTGTGCTATAGACAGTATAATATAACTGCATAATGAATACGTCCGCATGGACAGCTCAGTTCGTGAGTAAAAACACTCATTTTTAATACTGTACTGTATTTGGATTAAACAAAAACCTAATGAAAATTATCAAACTCAAAAGCGTGATATTTCCTAGTTTACGTAAATGGTTGAACTACATTTCTTCCCTCCTATACCTAGTAAAGCGATTTGTTTGTATTTTACGCCAGTATCATCGAACTCCAGTCGTGGAAGGGGGTAGCAAACGGGTAGCTTGATCCAAAGGTATAGCCAGGTTAATATTAGAAATGTTAGTAAAAATAAAATGATGTCCCTGTTTATACAGTCATGAAGCTTGAGGTGGTGAGAGTACTAGGAACAATAGACTGTGCCGGTACTATTTCGCATTGTCCGTGATGAGGAGATAGTAGCGATCCTAGTGGTTAGCAAACATCTATGGATGCATATCGTCGTTGTTCCTGCAATAACTCCTATGTAAAAAATATAAAATTTTTCAGTAGGAAGAAAAAAACACATTTATTCATACGATGAAAGAGTAATGGAACGGAGAAAAATTCTCTCCGGCGCCGGGATTTGAACCCGGGTTTTCAGCTCTACGTGCTGAAAACCCGGGTTCAAATCCCGGCGCCGGAGAGAATTTTTCTCCGTTTCATTACTCTTTCATCGTATGATGACGCAGAATATCTGCATGGAAATATCATATGTACTTCTGTACATTATAATAACATTTATTCATCCTATGGCAGCCGTACATAGGAGACTGTGAATTCTTACATTTTCGAAAGAAATAATTTAATCACATATTATAGGAGATTTCATTATTTGCTGTATCACTATTGAAGTTATTTAATAGAGCAAAAATCTGAAAATCGATAGGAGTTATTGCACGATCAACGACGATATTCCCTACGTATTGAGCTTCGTGACTGTATATACTAGACTGTGGTATTACTTCAAATATATTTACCAGGGAGGTTTAACTTTTACGATTGAAGTTGTGTCCTTATAGACGTTCCTTAGTTTGCAGCAACAGACCGGAGCGTGGCAGCTGTGTTCTGATAGGAAGCAATTGGTTATATTTACAAGTGTTGCCAATCTAACAATTTAAACAGACTGATATCCATTCTTTTTAATCCGTGGCGCCACAACCATTGAAGGGCCAAGACTGACCAGCCGGCTGCTGGCCTCACGTACACATGCCGAAGCAGAAGTGGACGATCATCCAACCAGAATGAAGATATCGTGTGGTTAGCACGATGATCCCCCAAGCTATTAGAGCTGGCTTTTGCAACCGGATTTCGCTACCCGTGCGTTTTTTAAAGCGCTTCACTGAAGCGCTTCATGCCTTTGCTGCAGCAAAATGAGGGTCGAAAAAACGTAAGTAGGTCAAATAACTGCAAAATGGTGGACAATTAATATTGGCTTCTATTTCTGCCGTAATAAATTTAACCTTAAAAGAACCGAACATGTTAAATAATTTCGACTTCCATGATAATGACATGGAATTATTATTACTAGACGATTTTGACAATAATAAACGTTGCAAAAGACCAAAACACACATTCTGCCATGATGGATCGTGCAGCAAACTCGTAAAGCGAAGTTCTGATTTGCTGCAAACTTGCTACAGCGCTGCTGCAGTGACGGTGAAGCAAATGTAATAAAAGAACGGTCTGGCTGCAGCGCTTTATGTCTTGCTTTAAAAAAAACGCACGGTACCTATCGTAGATCCCCTAGTGCATCAGGATGCTGGGTGGGCACCGGTCCCATACATTAGTCGAAATTTCATGAGAAAATATCTTCCCCCACGAGGATTTGAACCGAATACATGTATGTATGTATGTATGTATGTATGTATGTATGTATGTATGTATGTATGTATGTATGTATGTATGTATGTATGTATGTATGTATGTGTCCTATTGTATTCGACTGACATAATTAGGGACATTAAATGCATACGTTTGAGATGGGCAGAGCCTGTAGCACGTATGAGCGAATCCAGAAAAATATGCAGAGTGTTAAAGCTCATTCACAATGAAAATTAAACATAACCGTAACATAAACACAGAAGTTTGCGCCCAGGCTACCAAATGGGATCATTCACAATGATTCACATAAGCATTGACATAAACATTACCGTAAGACGTTAACATGAAAGTTTGCAAACTCCAAACTTTCATGCTTATGCTTACGTGATTTGCAAACAGAACACAATCGTTGAGCGCTGAAGTATACGACAGAATATGAGGAAATGGCGTCGTTGTTATGTTTCCATGGTTACCAAGTATGTTTCCTGTTATGTTTATGTTCCCATCGTCAATGATGGTATGACTTCTTGATTTTACTGTAACGTTAAGTTAACGCTTATGTTATGTTTAATTTTCATTGTGAATGAGCCTTTAGTTTATTTATTTATTTATTCTGGTGTAGTTAAGGCCATCAGGCCTTCTCTTCCACAACACCAGGAATACAAATACAATAACAGAAATAAAAAGGGGAAAAAACACTATAAACGAAGTAAAGTCACACAAAAATATACACAGGTTGCAGTCACACAAACTTTAAATGAGTGATTAAGTATAATTAATTGTATCCTAATTAACTAACATAAACAAGAAACTTGCAATTTTAATCTGGAGTAAAAAAAAACACAAATCAACACTTCTAGCAATATCTAAAAAGCATTAAACAAGACAAAATTTTTCAATTTAATTTTGAATTGTGATAAAGTCCGGCAGTCCCTGACATCATTAGGTAGCGAATTCCAGAGACGAGGTATTTCTACAGTGTTCTACATAGTTGGTAGGCCGGAGGAAAACGTACCTTTGGGAAAGCCGAGACGTAGATGGGAGGATTATATTAAAATGGATCTGAGGGTGTGGGATATGATGCTAGGAACTGGATTAATCTTGCTCAGGATAGGAACCGATGTTGGGCTTATGTGAGGGCGACAATGAACCTCCGGGCTCCTTAAAAGCCGTAAGTAAGTATATCCTAGTGCCTCCTTCAATGTGTACAACTACATTACTTCCACTCTGTATAAATATACGATAATTGTCCAAGCCCGACAGGTGACCTGGGTGTCATTCGTGAATCCGACGCTGATAGGTGGGCCATCCTTCTTCAGCTTTTGATAGATCCGGGTCCCATTTCACGGACGAGTAGCTTGATAAACTCTAGCACCCCAAGACTTCACTCCAGTCTATTTTACTATTAGAGATGATAGATGAAATGAGGGGGACGTGGAGAGACTTGGTGGAGTGGTAGAGGAAAACAGGAGTACCCCAAGGAAACACCTCCGCTACGTCTGCTTTGTATTGGTGAAATGAAAGAGGGAAACGGGAGTACCCCAAGAAAAACCCTATCCAAGGTCTCTTTATTCGCCAAAAATTCCATAGTGATCTGACCGCAGATCGAATCCGGGACGCGTGGATGGAAGGCCAGCGAGCTAGCATTTGAGCCACAGATGCGGCTTTTATGTGTGTTAGACCTAGGTAGAGTTACAATAGACTCTCGTGCTCCTTCAGCCATGAACCAAAATTGTCTTTGCCTACAGAAGCGTGATTCAAAATTATCTACGACACAAGACTTTCCAGTAATCCATAGTAGGTGAAAAGAATTCAGTTTTATTCGGTAATATTCCGCAGGAAGGAATAAAAAAACTATAGCTTTATTCTTCTGCATTCATTCTATATTCGCCTTTTCCTGCAAATCCGGAGATCAGTGTGTAATATGAGGACTAACTACGAAAAATATTTAATTTTTTATTGATTCCGACATTAAATGGCGATTCTATTGCGCAAATTGTTTAATTTCTCAGAATAATATCCAATTAAAATATTCCGATTCGTTGCTCACATCATTGTTTCAACCTTATGAACCAAGTACAAAGACAAAAGCTAGAATCAACGTTTGACATTTGGAAGATTTTATATAACACAAAAATTACAAGGAAAGGTCACATTATATTAGTGCAACGAAGCATATAAATCTCGAGTCCACGTAATATATCAAATAGACAATTGCTTTCTTCTATAACTGAGCCTTGTTTATTCTATAGAAATAAGATCTAAAAAGGAATTGCAAACATGTTTTTTTCTATCTAGAAAGTGGAATGTCCCGCACCATAGCGTCGTGCTATAAGGCGTTGTCATTTTTTTTTTTTTTTACTTGGTTAGTGGCTATGGGATTGGTGAAAGCGAGACGGTAATTGAAGAGATTAGGCCGAGGATTCGCCATAGGTTACCAGACATTCGCCTTACTGTTGGGGAAAGCTTCAGAAAAAAACCGCCCAGCTAATAAGCCCAAGCGGGAATCGAATTCATACTTGGGCGCAACTCCGGATCGGCAGTCAAGTGCCTCAGCCGGCTGAGCCACGCCAGGGGTTAAAACGTTACGTGATGGACTAGCGTTACGAAATGAGCACTTATTCGTGTCTTCAGGAGGAAAGAAGTGTCATGAAATTTCGGCCAGTATAAGTTATTGGACATGTATCCACTTAACATCATGATCAGGCTTCGGTCCTGGGCACAGAAACGCATGAAGTTCAGAACGCAAGGACGATAGTTTTGTGTTGGTCGAGTGGACTGGGAGATGGAGCGCGCCGTTACTTCGTGTCTCAACATGTAAATAGTCCGTCATAGTACGGCACAAAATATATTTCACCCTGTACAAATGCAGTATATACAGTACATTCCTAGTGTAGACAATAAATGTCTACCATTAAAGTATTAACGTGAGTTGTAACCTTCAATCAGGCGTCCCTACGCCGAAGCCTGTTACACGTACCGCAGCCAAGCAGCAATACACACAACGGTAATGCACATTACGGACCCACCTGTGCTGTTGCAGTCACCCACACGGGTCATGACGTCATTTATACTCCGTGTACTCTAAACCTCATACTGGTTACTCTGTGTCCCTAGGCCGAAGCCTGATCATAATGAATTTGAAAAGCTGCAATGAAAAGCGAAACTCGGTTTCATAAGCAGCTTCGACTGGAGAGAATCATCGTGCTAACCATCTATTACTTCCGTACTGATGGATGATAGTTCACCTCTGCTTAGGGCTGTATATTGTATGTGAGGCGAGCAGTTCGTTAATAGACCTTGACCCTCTATGGAGTATCTTTAGAAGTATTATTATGGATCAGTTATTTAACAACGCTGTACAACTTCGATGTTATCTAGCATCGGTGAAATTGTTGACAGCAAGTTATTTGACGAAATCATATCCAGGATTCGAACCCATGCCCGAGCGATGCCTCAGGTCAGAAGAAAATTTCTTTCCCCTCTCCACTGCGCTACGCCGGTGGCATTACTCTATGACTATTGTACAAAGATATTTTCTTTGGAGGACATGCACAGTGTTAGGTACGAGTTTGAGTTGTTGATTGAGGAAGATCTGGTAGAAAAAAAATGTTTTGATGTAGGACTGCACTGGTCAACATAGCGGATAGACTTAGTCTATGTGTTGAATGCAAATGATGGTATCGTCCTGAGTCCTGAAACTTTTTTTTTATTTTTGAATTTCAATATAGGCTACTGTATATCTACACTTCAAAAAGGAAAGCAACTGAAATTAGGAAAAATTATGAAAAAATTTTGCATGTCCCACGAGATATTAAGAGCTTGGCGAAAGGACCGAAATGAATTGAAAATAAGACGTACAATGAGGAGTGAAAAGTATCATATTCCTTCATCAAATCCATCTCGCTTTCCCAGAGAAAATGCCTAAATTAATTCAAGATAATACATACGATGATCATGAATAACATCATGTTCCTTCGTCAAAAAACATATTGCTTTCCCAGAGAAAAGGACCTAAATGAATTTAAGGTAATTTTTTTAATAACTGAAAATCACCATATCCCTTCGATAAATTCATCTTGTTTCTCAGAGAGGACCTAAATGATTTTAAGACAATACTTACAATGGCGAGTGAAAAGCAACATGGTCTTTCTTCAAATCCGTCTCGCTCTCGCAGAGAAAGGATCTAAATGAAATGAACATGATGAGTGAAAAACATCATATCATTTCGACAAATCCATCTCGCTTCCGCAGAGAAAGGACCTAAGTGTATGGAAGACAATGAGGAGTGCAAATCATTGTACCTTTTTCTTCAAATCTATCTTGCTTCCCTAGAGGAAAAGACCTACAATGACGAGTGAAAAGCACTGCGTTCCTTTTTCAAAGCTACCTCGTTTCTCGAAAGAAAAAGGCCTAAATAAATTGAAAGTGATACAGTAATGAGTGAAAAATGTCATGTTCCTTCGTCAAATTCATCTCGCTTCCCCATAGAACTTCAAATGAATCCGAGATAATAAAATGAGTAAAAAGCATCATGTTCCTTCGTGAAATTCATCTGGCTTCCTCACAAAAACGGCTTCAAATGAGTCCAAGATAATAAAATGATGAGTAAAAGCATCATGTTCCTTCGTCAAGTTCATCTCGCTTCCCCACAGAAAAGGCTTCAAATGAATCCGAGATAATAAAATGATGACTAAAAAGCATCATGTTCCTTCGTCAAATTCATCTCGCTTCCCCATAGAAAAGGTTTCAAATGAATCCGAGATAATAAAATGAGTAAAAAGCATCCTGTTCCTTCGTCAAATTCATCTCGCTTCCCCATAGAAAAGGCTTCAAATGAATCCGAGATAATAAAATGAGTAAAAGGCATTATGTTCCTTCGTCAAATTCATCTCGCTTCCACATAGAAAAGGCTTTAAATGAGTCCGAGATAATAAAATGAGTAAAAAGCATCATATTCTTTCGTCAAATTCATCTCGTTTCCACATAGAAAAGGCTTTAAATGAGTCCGAGATAATAAAATGAGTAAAAAGCATCATATTCCTTCGTCAAATTCATCTCGCTTCCCCATAGAAAAGGTTTCAAATGAATCCGAGATAATAAAATGAGTAAAAAGCATCATGTTCCTTCGTCAAATTCATCTCGCTTCCCCATAGAAAAGGTTTCAAATGAATCCGAGATAATAAAATGAGTAAAAAGCATCATGTTCCTTCGTCAAATTCATCTCGCTTCCACATAGAAAAGGCTTTAAATGAGTCCGAGATAATAAAATGAGTAAAAAGCATCATGTTCCTTCGTCAAATTCATCTCGCTTCCCCATAGAAAAGGTTTCAAATGAATCCGAGATAATAAAATGAGTAAAAAGCATCATGTTCCTTCGTCAAATTCATCTCGCTTCCCCATAGAAAAGGCTTTAAATGAGTCCGAGATAATAAAATGAGTAAAAAGCTTCATATTCCTTCGTCAAATTCATCTCGCTTCCCCATAGAAAAGGCTTCAAATGAATGTGAGATAATAAAATTATGAGTGAAAAGCATCATATTCCTTCGTCAAATTCTTCTCGTTTCCCCACAGAAAAGGCTTCAAATGAATCCGAGATAATAAAATGATGAGTGAAAGGCATCATGATCCTTCGTCAAATCCGTATCACTCCCCGAGATGAACATTCCTGAACGTACTAGTCAAGATAATGCAATGTCGTGTGGTTCCTCCCTGAAGTTCGGCCTGCTTCTCCAGGATAAAGAACTTCTTAGTGATTACAGATTTAACTACATGTCTTGCATAATATTTCGTGAGTACAATTCTTGCCAAAATATGAACAATGGGGCTACGTAGATTTTTGTAACTTTGCACGATACAATGAAACCGAGTAGATTTATTATAAACTAAATTATTGTTATTAGGGCAGTAGTTACCAATACCTTCATGGTAAACTTGAGTGCAGTAACATTCCAATACTCTGACTGTACTCGAGTTGAGCGTTATTGCTTAATCCACAGCATTGCATCAACCTCTTAACAATACCGCAAGAGACGTCCAAAGTTATAAAACAAGACAGGTGGACTATATATAAGGACTGAAAAACAAACAGTGCGTGTCTCACGCTAATCGCCGTGACAGATAAGTCGAGTATACTGTACAGCATAAAGGAAATATTTTAATGCTGCACTGCATGAAACAGACAATTATTTATTAGCAGGGAACGGATTTATATGGACTAAAAATATATGAAATATGTAAATATATATGTAGTTATTTTTACCAAAATATGGAATTAAATATGGATTTTTACCAAAATATGGAATTAAATATGGACTTAAAATTATAAAAAAATGACTATGTACGTTAAATATTGGTACATTTTAATCAAACTAAACAAAAAATATAATGTACGTACCTTATCTTCCAATGTAGTTTCAACAAAACACAATTTTTATTGTCTGTTACCATAACAATAGGTTACAAACATTTCTTTCAAGTGCTGAAAAGTGAATCTTCTTCTATTGTCTCTGAGGATAGATTTATACTGACTAAAAGAGCGTTCGACGTCACAAGAAGTAACTGGTACATAATTCAATTTCACAATGTCTGCTGGGGATAAGTCCAAGTTAATCTTCACTGTTGATTCACCACTCATCACAGCAACAACCTTTTGTAGTTCTTCATATCCAGGGTTTTTTAAAGTACAGTGTCCACCTTAGCTCTTACTGCATCTGCAACTTTACCTCTACCACGATTCAGTTGTTCCACAGTACTATTTATAATTTCAAAACTTTCAGATAGTGAAAGGTGCCTATTTTGGAGACTTTTGAGCGTTTTTATGATGCATGAAAATGTATGCTGAATGTGAGCTAAGTCATTCTTCACACTTATGTCACAGGTAACTGTTTTCGCAGTATCAATTGAGACTGCATCTTCAGAGTCCAATGCAAGGAGAACATTGTTAATAGAGTCTATATGTTCGGCATAATATTCAACTGCTTCTAGCCATGTACCCCATCTAGTTAAAATTGGCTTTGGTGGCAATGGAATTTCAGGGTACATTTCTTTCAACACGTTAACTCTACTGGGAGCTTTGAGAAATACTTTTTCACTGATGAAATCAACAAATCTACTTTAGGGAAATTGTCTCTGACCACTTCTGCCACACGATGAAATGCATGCGCCACACAAGTAAAATGAGTCAATTTAGGATATACAACAGATAATGCTTGTCCAGCTTTGACCATATAAGGGCAGCATCGCTAATAAAGAATAACACATTATCGTACATAATACCCTTTGGCCACAGGATACCCATAGCTTCGTTGAACAGTTTAACTATAGTTTTGTTATTGCACTTTTCTAGAACATCACAATGTAAAAGAATTCGTTCAGAATATTGTTCACTTAACAAACCGATAACTACATTACCAAGAAGTCTACCTTCTTTGTCGGGAGTCTCATCAATGGAAACCCAAATTGAACTATCTTTAATTTCATCTCTTATCTTCTGTATTGTCTCATCGTAGATGGATGGAGCATACGTCTTCCTAAGTGTTGACTCATCCGGGATTGTATGTTGAGTATATTTTTCAAGGAATTCCCTGAAGACCTTATTCTTTAGTTTGTAGAGAGGAATATCAGCAGAGATGAGAGAACGGCACAGGTCGATGTTAAACTCAGATCTTACATTCGATGTTGTTGGTTGTGTTAAAAACAATTGTCTCTGCTTGGAATTTAGTTGTTTGTTGGCCTGATGCTTACTAGTTGTAATGTGTTGTTGCACCAGGAACTTTTGTGTAGATGATACTGCACACTGACACAAATTACAAAATAATATTTTATTGTCAGTTGATAAACCATCTTCTTTAAATTCTGAAATGTAACTTGTTAGTTTTGATTTTAAATTGACTGAATGACGTACTTTTGGCATATTTACCGTCTTTATAGTATGATTTACAAAACTGAACCTATGTGTACTCTGACTGGCATTTAACTGTTGAGCTGCACAACTGAAGTCTGTTAAAAATTTTAAATTAAATTAATACAGTTTTGTAACTTACTTTCCCATTGTTGATAGGACTGCTAATTTTCAAATAACTCTGATGTTAAAGGGATTACTGAACATGTGTTTAAATCTCTATTGTTGAAATGTATTTTTAAAAGTTAATGGAATTTTGTTTTGTTTTATTGTTAAACCTAATATAATATGGACTGTTTTATATGAAATATGGAAAATATATGGAAATTAACGAAAATATGTACTAAACTCTAAAATATGGAAAAATATGGAAAATAAAAGTAGGATTTTTCAACCCTACACATTGTGAAACATAAAGATAATGCAAAATATAAATTATATTAGCTTTATAAGTAAATATGTATTTACATATAAATCCTTTCCCTGTTTATTAGTTATTTGTATTACTTCCTGTCACAGTAGTGTCTGAAATACTTAACATCGAATAAATTTAAGTTTCCCGTTAGCTAATGGAACCAAGTGGAATTTACGAGGTTAGTTTTACTAAAGGTATATCCGTATTATCTCGCATTAATAAATTCATTTGTAGGAGTATTCATATTTAATTATTTTACGTATTGAAATATATTTTATTATTGGGTTATTTACGACGCTGTGTCAACATCTAGGTTATTTAGCGTCTCGTTGAAATAAAGGTGATAATGTCGGTGAAATGAGTCCGAGGTCCAGTACCGAAAGTTACTCAGCATTTGCGCCTATTGAGTTGAGGGAAAAGTCCGGAAATAGAGGCAGTAAATGCAATAGAGTGAAGATAACTATTCTTTATTCCACTCTGCATTACGGAACTTACTATGAGGAAGAAAGAATAACACAAACGAGCAGGAGAAACAACAAAACCAACGAGCGGGGGAACAACAAAACAAGCGATCGGGAGAAAGAACAAAACCAACGAGCGGGGGAAACAACAAAACCAACGAGCGGGGGAAACAAGAAAACAAGCGATCGGGAGAAAGAACAAAACCAACGAGCGGGGGAAACAACAAAACCAACGAGCGGGGGAAACAAGAAAACAAGAGATCGGGAGAAAGAACAAAACCAACGAGCGGGGGAAACAACAAAACCAACGAGCGGGAGAAACAACAAAACCAATGAGCGGGAGAAACAACAAAACCAATGAGCGGGAGAAACAAGAAAACAAGCGATCGGGAGAAAGAACAAAACCAACGAGCGGGGGAAACAACAAAACCAACGAGCGGGAGAAAGAACAAAACCAATGAGCGGGAGAAACAACAAAACCAATGAGCGGGAGAAACAACAAAACCAATGAGCGGGAGAAACAACAAAACAAGCGATCGGGAGAAAGAACAAAACCAATGAGCGGGAGAAACAACAAAACCAACGAGCGGGGGAAACAAGAAAACAAGCGATCGGGAGAAAGAACAAAACCAACGAGCGGGGGAAACAACAAAACCAACGAGCGGGGGAAACAAGAAAACAAGCGACCGGGAGAAAGAACAAAACCAATGAGCGGGAGAAACAACAAAACCAACGAGCGGGGGAAACAACAAAACAAGCGATCTTTTTTTTTTTTTTTTTTTTTTTAATTTCAACCGGCCAGAGGCCGTTTCCCAAAGTTATCTATTTTTGTTTTCTGTTTGTTTACCTTTGTTTCCTTCGTTTTTTTTTTTACTTATTACTAACACAATCACAACACCCATGCCCGAGGCGGGACTCGAACCCACAACCCTTCGGACCAAGCGATAGGGACATGCCGTGCCCCTACCGCTTGAGCCATCCGGGCCGGCTGCGATCGGGAGAAAGAACAAAACCAATGAGCGGGAGAAACAACAAAACCAATGAGCGGGAGAAACAACAAAACAAGCGATCGGGAGAAAGAACAAAACCAATGAGCGGGAGAAACAACAAAACCAATGAGCGGGGGAAACAACAAAACAAGCGATCGGAAAAAAAAACAAAACCAACGAGCGGGGGAAACAACAAAACCAACGAGCGGGGGAAACAACAAAACAAGCGATCGGGAGAAAGAACAAAACCAACGAGCGGGGGAAACAACAAAACCAACGTGCGGGAGAAACAACAAAACCAATGAGCGGGAGAAACAACAAAACCAATGAGCGGGAGAAACAAGAAAACAAGCGATCGGGAGAAAGAACAAAACCAATGAGCGGGAGAAACAACAAAACCAATGAGCGGGAGAAACAACAAAACAAGCGATCGGGAGAAAGAACAAAACCAATGAGCGGGAGAAACAACAAAACCAACGAGCGGGGGAAACAACAAAACAAGCGATCGGGAGAAAGAACAAAACCAATGAGCGGGAGAAACAACAAAACCAACGAGCGGGGGAAACAACAAAACAAGCGATCGGGAGAAAGAACAAAACCAATGAGCGGGAGAAACAACAAAACCAACGAGCGGGGGAAACAACAAAACAAGCGATCGGGAGAAAGAACAAAACCAATGAGCGGGAGAAACAACAAAACCAACGAGCGGGGGAAACAAAAAAACAAGCGATCGGGAGAAAGAACAAAACAAACGAGCAGGAGAAGTAAGAAAACGAAACGAACAGCGAAATAACAAAACAAACGAGCGAGCAGGAGAAAAAAAAACTAAATATACGATCCGGGGAAGAAACAAATCCAACGAGGAAGAGAGAAAAGGAAGTATACGAGCGAGAGAAAGAAAGAAACTTACAAGCGGAAGAAAGAATTAAGTAAATGAACAAGAGAAAGAACAAAAGATAAACGAGCGGCATAGAGATTAACACATCAGGGCGCGGGCGGGAGAAGACTACAACAAACAAGCGGGAAGAAGTAACAACAAAGGAGTGAGTGGAAGAAATTACAAAACGAAAGAGCAGAAGAAAAGCAAAATAATTACTGAATCGTCAACACACAATGCGTTGATTAGAAATGAGAAAACAATTTGTAAATTTACTGAAGTTTAGAAGTCAAACTTCTTACAATATTATTATCACTATTCGGGCCATCAACAGTAATACATTTTCCGATCTTGAACTATTGATCCACTGAACACATGTCAATTTTTCTCTCTACTTCTCTCTCTCGCTCTCTCTCACTTCTATTTCTTTCTCACTCCTCTCTCTCCCTGTCACATCCTCCCCTCTCTCCCCCACCGCTCTCTCTCTCTCTCTCTCTCTCTCTCTCTCTCTCTCTCTCTCTCCGACATCTATAGTATAGCACACCTGTACAAGACCAATTTTATGCAAGCGTCATGTTGTAACAAGATTAGAAGTTGCTTATCTGTTTCCTAGAACTACGAAGAACAAACTGCGTTGTGTCGCCAATTCTATGCAACATATCCCCTGTTTCCGAGGCACGATCTACAAGTCCCTTGCTCGTTAAATGTTGTCCCCGGTCACGACTTAAGACTGTACAAGCAAAATCGACAAGCATGAGTGTGTATGCCTGGCCTACACAAACACAACAGTCAAGCTCAATCGCCTGCGGACATCTTCGAAGCTGACATCCAATCCGAATTTCAACACACAAAATTTCGCAAAAGTTTGTAGCAATCGAAACAGCCTACAGCAGACGTCTCAATAGGGCCTTCTTAGAGCACTTTCTCCTCTTTCTCTTTTTCAATGTAAGAGTGGAACAAGATGCAGGAGCAGTTCGTGTATCTCCGGATGACGTCATTGACCGCGACGTTTGAATAGACATCTGCAACCGCTACGATGTAACAGTCAGTCATTGTGTCCATCTCCGAGGAAAGAATGTTCTTATTACCGCAAATGTATGAAGAAATAAAAGCTTTCATAGGGGAAGCGAAATTGTGGGGGACGCAAGTTTCAGTGGGTAACTGTTACGGTACCTCTTTATTAATCTAAAATTGATACCTGATTTGAATCAAGACCAGTGTAAAAAATATAATGAAATACTGAAGGACTTGGGAAAAGAATTTCAGATCAGATTTAAGATTTGAATAGTTCTAATTTAAAATAATTGCTTGCGAATTTCTAAGATGTTTATGTTATTTTTAATTATTGAAAACATTACGAAATATATTATTTAACTATTATTGTAATTAATATATTAATATTAGCGTAAGGTAAGAGTACTTACTTTAACAACCAACAAGTTTAATTGTAATTTTATTATTATTATTTAATTGAATTTTATTTTATTAAATATAGTATAAACTTAAAAAAGAGCGATACCAAAACCTTTACTAGAAATGAAATATTGTTATTGTTTGGTCAACTGTCCGAAGACAGGTCTGAACCTCACAAGTGATACCAACAAGGCACCACTTATGAGTCAACTAGGCCAGGAAATAATGGAGTAAGGTGGCCAGTTCCTTGTGCTTAAATAATTACGTAACATGTTTGGTTCTTCATGCTTCAGATGTCTTCTTTTTACTCATTGATAGTATATAATTAGAAAATAAATGTGTTATTATTATTATTATTATTATTATTATTATTATTATTATTATTGCAAACTACTTAAGAAATTCCTTCCGAAAACAACCGTCTATTGTAAGGAAAAATAGATTTTTATGAAAAAGAAAATTGCAAATCAATTTTTTTGGATAAAAAAAAATTCAAATTCGATTTTTCACTACAGTACAACTCAAAAGTGCAGCTTTGTGGCATTTCTCCCGCGACACTTACAATTTAGCTCGCTCATGCTTGTAACATTAATCAGCGATCGGCTATCTTCGGGTACTGCGCTTATCTCTTCAGCTGACTATGTTATCTACATTCGCTCTCTGTGACAACTTTTATGCGTTGGCCTTGAGACGCCTGGCCTACAGTTTTATTTAATTTTCTTAAACTAATGGCGGGTACTTGACTTTTCGTCATTCATCCATTTGAAGCCAATTCTATAGACCAGCGTTTCTCAAACTATGGTCCGCGGACCACCTGTGGTCCTCGAGGTCGGCCCTTTTGGTCATTCAAAAAGGACAGAATAAAAAATAAAATTCAAACGAATTGCGTATCATACTACAGTTGAAAATCTCTGAGTTTGAAAATGACCCATGTCAATTGCCTTTCACTTTTTCTCCCAGTACCTACTGAAATTTTATTAAATTTATGACCCTACTCGTCTACCGACTTCCCACTCTACTCTCAGCAACAAAAGAGGGATTTAAAGCACTATGAACGTGGTTTCTCGTCATCTTTTCCCTGCACATCAGTTGATGACATGTGGCTAAGTACAGTGACATAGCTTTCAGATGTGTTCTCTAAACTAATCGAACCAAATCTCTGTCTACAAGGTAATTCTTTGACTGCTCTCAATCTGCATGAGAAAATATAGGGGTTCGAGAGAAAACTTGGTTTGTGGGTCATTGAGTAAAACGGAGGATTTGTCCACCATTTCCAGCACTAGAATCTTTTTTGGTTGAAAATTATTTCGTTATTGGAAAAGAATTATGCAGTGACATACTATGTTCGCGTTTTGAAACTCTGACGTCACAATTTGAAACTTATTTTCCAAGTAAATATGATGAATTTTCATGGGTTCGTGATCCCTTTCATTGCGATTTTGAAACTAACAAATTTTCATTGAGTGAAAGAGAAAAGTTAATTGAACTCTCGAATGACACTGGGCTTAAAATGAAATTCCAAGCGGAAGATATGGTTAATTTGTGGACCTCGTCACAAGTGAAAAGAGAATAATGGTTCTTTATATACTGTATTATAATTCAGTTTGCTTCTACGTATCTGTGTGAGGAAAGGGTTTTCTTCACTAACTCCAATGAAAACGAAGTAACGAGATCGACTCAATGTATGTGACGATCTCCGACTTAAGCTTACCAGCATATATCGAAATATATATAACAATTGTACAAGAATCGGCAGGCTCATCCATCTCATTAATGTGAGTACCAACATTTATTTATTTTGTTTAGCCTTGAATTATTAGAGACACAAAAATGAATTTTCTTCTAATAACATTAACTTAATTAGTTAATAATATAAAATTAATTGAATTAAATTAATTTTAATTAATTAATTCTGTTTTAAAATACAAGTATACTGGTATTAAAATATTTTAAATTTTCTTTCGAAGGGAACAATTGTAAGGTGGTCCGCGGAACTGTTCTGATTTTAAAAAGTGGTCCCCACTTCTAAAAAGTTTGAGAAACGCTGCTGCAGACCAATTTACCCACAGAGTCGTGCCCAGGACGCGCCATACGATGCTGGTCAGAGTGCTGCATTGGAGGTAAATCGCTCGCTTGAACTCGGTTGAGTGTCGCACCCTCGAGTGAGATACGATCGGTCGTGATACGCTCGTAATAAATAGAAGCACAGTACAAGGTCATCTCACCGACATGTCTTATCTTGTATGAAAGGCGACAGATAAGATACACATATGTTTTGCTCACACGGTAAAAATAAGGCTTTTTTTCTGCGTTTATGACAAACGTTTAATGGAACAGTCAATGGAACGTACCAAAACAGGAACATGAAGTTATAAGTAAAATAGTATGAAAAACTTCGATATTTAGTTATTATTGCTAATTAATAATTATTCAATATTTGATTTACCACATATATAATATGATAGGTTCATACATGGTGTTCCGCCTATATACTGCGACAATGTAGAAACGTTTTACAAAATATTATTGATATAGCAGTAGATTAATAACAATATTAGTACAGAGATAACGTCACAGAAAATATAATAAAACGAATAATCATGCTGCACAACTATTACAGACGCAAAGATTGATACACTAATTATTAGAGATTATTATTATTATTATTATTATTATTATTATTATTATTACTAGAAAACTTGCATTATCGTGATTGTGTTCTCCGTTTATAATAATTACATTTACATCCAATAACATCTATAAGATGTAGCAAAAACAAAATCACTCCTGTGTGTGTGGGGGGGGGGACATTTATCTACAACGTTTATATTCCATTTTAAAGCAAGTTTTTTAGTTGTACTATGGAGAGGTTAGTTAAAGACTGCAAAGTTTTGAAATGATAAACATCTATGATGTTACTACACAGTTCATCACTGAAACAAGAACGAATGTCTAACGCTCGGCTTATACCGTTCGAGGATTTATCGCTCGTGACAATTTTACCCATCATGCTTGTGCGCTACCTATCGGATTATGCAATGAACTACTTGGCGCTCGAGCGAAAACGTCCGATGCAGACCTCTGATGCTGGTACATGTACGTTACACTCGCGATGAAGACCATAGTTGCAAATATTCTTCGCTTATTGTTTTGAGAAAGGTTATTAATATTAGAACATTTTGTTCTTCCTCTGACACATACTGCCAAGTGAGATGTGTTGCCTGATAATAGATGAACATCACCATTCACATGTTTATGGATTTTGTTAAATTTGATGCAATCAATTACGGTGTACCAAGTTGCTAGTTAAAAAAAAAAACATTACATTTACACAATCAAGTTCTAAATAAGAACATAAATGAAGTTATGAAATTTCATCACCTCTCGTAATTATACATCGTCCGCTAGAAAGCTGGTTAGATTAACTGACATGCTGAAGCGGTCGTATATAATTTAATCCACTTTCTGAATATGATGGACAATTTGCTGTTGGATATTCCGCATTAAGAATGCAATTTCAGATCCAACATAATTATATTATCAGAATGATCAGAAAATAATCTACTACAGGCACAAAGCAAATTCAACAATGATCAGGTTGCAGTTAATTATGAGTTACGCTCCTAACGTGATAAACAGGCGTTAATTAAGTAAGCATGCATTAAAAGTGTAATTACTCAAAACTTGAAAGCTAAGTATTAAACAAGAATGTATTCTACTCACGTATGTTACGCCAATTTATCATTCATGCTGCAGCATAAATACGTCGGCGTTTTCCATTTTATGCCTGCAATAAAGAAAAAAGTTTTGCATAACAAGGACAGGCAAGCTTTATGATATGCACGTTTGTGTTACGAAATGTGTCGCTACTGAACTGTAACTGTGTTCCTCTTGTAATGCCTTCTGTCGAGACTAGTCAGTCAACAGAGGTACTACGTACAGTACGATTATTTAGTCCTGACAGTCGTCGGGCAAGTGCGCGAGAGACAGGCGAGTCCATTTAGTTACGTCAAGGGGTGTTTGGGTTATTCATTCGCTTACCTTTACCGACCGGTCGCCCTATCTCTACTCCGGAACTCTCCCCACTCCTCCGATTACTTCCCCTCTTTCGCGTCGCTGAGCTGTCAGGACTAAATAATCGGTCTGTACCCAACATTAAAGTCGGAGTGAAGATGTGAAAATCGTTTTATAGTTCAAAATTTCCAACTTAAATATTCCATACAATATGTAAATACGTTAAATATGACATGTGGAACAACAAGAAACTTTGAAGTCTACATCAATTTTAAAAGACCTGAAACGTAATGTGTATTGAAAGGATATTTCATTATCATTACCTGGCATATTTATTTACTTCTTGGGGTAATTATTCATTATTTACTCACTCAATCTCTCATCCATTCATTCACGGTTTATCAAGTCATGCATTCAACTATTTCAGACTTCCAATCATGTACTTATTTTTCAATCGCTTAAATCAGTGGTTCCCAAACTTTTCTGATCGAGGACATCTTTCGACTCGAAAAAAGATTCATGGATCCTCAAATTAAATTCATGTAATTTAATGCTAGATTGATATAAACATAAATTTAATAATGCCTCCATATTTATATTCCGTACGTAATTAATTCGCTTACTAATCCACCATTAATTATTGCTATCCATTCACTCAGTGACACTTTCAGACAGACAGAACCACTGAAACACTGTCATTAATGCAGACGGCTAATTTTTCAATCCATCGTTCATCGCCTCAATATTATTCATTCTTCATTCACTCGGTCATCAACTCATTCTTATTCAATCAGTTTTTCGCTGAATCATCATTATTCAATCACTCGCTCATCGACTAATTATCATTGAATTACTCGCTCATCGACTCATTATTCAATCACTCGCACATCGACTCATTATTCCATTACTCGTTCATCGACTCATTATTATTCAATCACTCGTTCATCGCCTCATTATTACTCCATCACTCATTCATTGCCTCATTATTATTCAATCACTCGTTCATCGACTCATTATTTTTATTCAATCACTCGCTCATCGACTCATTATTCCGTCACTCGTTCATCGACTCATTATTATTCAATCACTCGCCCATTGACTCATTATTATTCAATCAGTTCTTCGCTGAATCATTATTATTCCATCACTCGTTCATCGTCTCATTATTATTTCATCACTCGTTCATCGCCACATTATTATTCCATCACTCGTTCATCATCTCATTATTGTTCCATCACTCGTTCATCATCTCATTATTATTCCATCACTCGTTCATCGACTCATTATTTTTATTCAATCACTCGCTCATCGACTCATTATTCCGTCACTCGTTCATCGACTCATTATTATTCAATCACTCGTTCATTGACTCATTATTATTCAATCAGTTCTTCGCTGAATCATTATTATTCCATCACTCGTTCATCATCTCATTATTATTCCATCACTCGTTCATCGCCTCATTATTATTCCATCACTCGTTCATCGGCTCATTATTATTCCATCACTCGTTCATCGGCTCATTATTATTCCATCACTCGTTCATCGCCTCATTATTATTCCATCACTCGTTAATCGCCTCATTATTATTCCATCACTCGTTCATCATCTCATTATTATTCCAGCAATCGTTCATCGCCTCATTATTATTCCATCACTCGTTCATCGCCTCATTATTATTCCATCACTCGTTCATCGCCTCATTATTATTCCATCTCTCGTTCATCATCTCATTATTATTCCATCACTCGTTCATCATCTCATTATTATTCCATCACTCGTTCATCGCCTCATTATTATTCCATCACTCGTTCATCGCCTCATTATTATTCCATCACTCGTTCATCATCTCATTATTATTCCATCACTCATTCATCGCCTCATTATTATTCCATCACTCGTTCATCGCCTCATTATTATTCCATCACTCGTTCATCATCTCATTATTATTCCATCACTCATTCATCGCCTCATTATTATTCCATCACTCGTTCATCGGCTCATTATTATTATTCCATCACTCGTTCATCGACTCATTATTATTCCCTCACTCGTTCATCGCCTCATTATTATTCCATCACTCGTTCATCATCTCATTATTATTCCATCACTCGTTCATCGCCTCATTATTATTCCATCACTCGTTCATCGCCTCATTATTATTCCATCACTCGTTCATCGCCTCATTATTATTCCATCACTCGTTCATCGCCTCATTATTATTCCATCACTCGTTCATCGGCTCATTATTATTCCATCACTTGTTCATCATCTCATTATTATTCCAGCACTCGTTCATCGCCTCATTATTATTCCATCACTCGTTCATCATCTCATTATTATTCCATCACTCGTTCATCGCCTCATTATTATTCCATCATCGTTCATCGCCTCATTATTATTCCATCACTCGTTCATCATCTCATTATTATTCCAGCACTCGTTCATCGCCTCATTATTATTCCATCACTCGTTCATCGCCTCAGTATTATTCCATCACTCGTTCATGGCCTAATTATTATTCCATCACTCGTTCATCGCCTCATTATTATTCCATCACTCGTTCATCATCTCATTATTATTCCATCACTCGTTAATCGCCTCATTATTATTCCATCACTCGTTCGTCGACTCATTATTATTGCATCACTCGTTCATCGCCTCATTATTATTCCATCACTCGTTCATCGCCTCATTATTATTGCATCACTCGTTCATCGCCTCATTATTATTCCATCACTCGTTCATCGCCTCATTATTATTCCATCACTCGTTCATCGCCTCATTATTATTGCATCACTCATTCATCGCCTCATTATTATTCCATCACTCGTTCATCGCCTCATTATTATTCCATCACTCGTTCATCGCCTCATTATTATTGCATCACTCGTTCATCGCCTCATTATTATTGCATCACTCGTTCATCGCCTCATTATTATTGCATCACTCGTTCATCGCCTCATTATTATTGCATCACTCGTTCATCGCCTCATTATTATTCCATCACTCGTTCATCGCCTCATTATTATTCCATCACTCGTTCATCGCCTCATTATTATTGCATCACTCGTTCATCGCCTCATTATTATTGCATCACTCGTTCATCGCCTCATTATTATTCCATCACTCGTTCATCGCCTCATTATTATTCCATCACTCGTTCATCGCCTCATTATTATTCCATCACTCGTTCATCGCCTCATTATTATTCCATCACTCGTTCATCGCCTCATTATTATTCCATCACTCGTTCATCATCTCATTATTATTCCACCACTCGTTCATCGGCTCATTATTATTCCATCACTCGTTCATCGCCTCATTATTATTCCATCACTCGTTCATCGGCTCATTATTATTCAACCACTGTCTAAACGGCTCATTATTATTCAATCACTGTCTAATCGGCTCATTATTATTATTCAATAACTGTGTCATCGGCTCATTGTTGTTCAATAACTCCGTCATCGACTCACTATTCAATCACTCTCTTATCAGCTCCTTATTCATCCACTTTCTAATCTGCTCATTATTATTCAACCACTGTCTAATCGGCTCATTATTATTATTCAATAACTGTATCATTGGCTCATTATTACTCAATAACTCCGTCATCGATTCACTATGCAATCTCACTCTTATCAGCTCATTATTCAATCACTGTCTAATCGGCTCATTACTCCGTCATCGTCTCACTATTCAATCTCTCTCTTATCAGCTTATTATTCAACCACTGTCTAATCGGCTCATTATTATTCAACCACTGTCTAATCGGCTCATTATTATTATTATT
Source organism: Periplaneta americana (assembly GCA_025594305.2). NCBI lineage: Eukaryota > Metazoa > Arthropoda > Insecta > Blattodea > Blattidae > Periplaneta > Periplaneta americana. The sequence continues at coordinate 126,113,247 of JAJSOF020000011.1, read as the reverse complement.
ATTATTATTATTATTATTATTATTCAATAACTGTTTCATCGGCTCATTATTATTCAATAGCTCACTATTCAATCACTCTCTTATCAGCTCATTATTCAATCACTGTCTAATCGCCTCATTATTATTCAATAACTCTATCAACGGCTCGTTATTCAATCTCTTTCTTATTGAATCATTTTTACACCACTATTGTCATCGGCTTATTATTATTCAAAAACTCTGTCATTGGCTTATTATTCACTCACTCATTAATTAAATTTATTGTCCGAAAAACTTGCGGTATTTTTTTGAAGAATTCATCTTTTCATTCTCACATTTATTATACAGTATTGCAAACTGAATCGTTATGATTATGTAGTGAGATGTTTACTCAGTCATTAGTGAACTTATTACTTCTTTCATTCGTTCGTTAGTTCTTTTATTATTAGAATGGCTGATACTTTTGTATTCTCCATTGCACATGCACTGCTGACTCTCAGAGTACCAGAGGAACAATAAACGTACTACATACAGTACATATATTGCACAATACTGTGGAATGATCGCAGCTGTGCGCCTGAATTTTATTACCTTCAGCAGAGCAACTCACATGTAGCAACAGCCAAGCGCTCCACGAAACCCTCTGCAGGCACTTGGCTTCAATATAAAGCACATACGCATGACAATAATGCTATTCATAGATCTGCATGTGCACTATTCGCTTCATTTGTTTTTGTTAGTCTACGTTTAGTGCGGGCTATAAAACTTCTATTACGCCAGAGTTGGTCACAGAAATTATTTGACAATAACAGCATTATATTTCAATCGGTTCATTCACGGACCAACTGAAGGCCAAAAGACAGATCAGTGATGGCAAGTCCTTTCGGCAAAATTTTCTTTTACCCTCACTTTAAATTCCCTCTTACGGCAAACATTCATGAGTGTAAAATAAAAATTTTTAATTTCTATTTTAAAATACATTTAGAATATAATAATAATAATAATAATAATAATAATAATAATAATAATAATAATAATAATAATAATAATAATAATAATAAACAGCAACAAGAACAACCCGTGGCGCCAAGACCGACCAGCTAGCTTCTCGCCTCACGTCCACATGCCGAAGCAGAGGTGGACGATCATCCAACCAGAATGGAGGTATCGTGTGGTTAGCACGATGATCCCCCCAACCGTTATAGCTGGTTTTCGAAACCGGATTTTCGCTACCTATCGTAGCTTCCCAAGTCCATCACGATGCTGGGTGGGCACCGGTCCCATACACTGGCCGAAATTTCATGAGAAAATTTCTTCCCCCATGAGGACGCATTCCGTAACGCGAGTCCTAGGCAGGATGCCTTAGACCATGACGCCACGGAGCGGGACACATTTTTTTTATGTTTTTTTTTTATTTTAGTAGGTTATTTTACGACGCTTTATCAACATCTTAGGCAATTTAGCGTCTGAATGAGATGAAGGTGATAATGCCGGTGAAATGAGTCCGGGGTGCAACACCGAAAGTTATCCAGCATTTGTTCATATTGGGTTGAGGGAAAACCTCGGAAAAATCCTCAACCAGGTAACTTGCCCCGATCGGGAATCGAACCCGGGCCACCTGGTTTCGCGCCTAGATGCGCTAACCGTTAATCCACAGGTGTGGACTGGGGACATATATATATATATATATATATATATATATATATATATATATATATATATATCCATCCATCCGCGTAACTTTTCTTCCCACCCGAGCGTTGTTATTCCGCCATATTTGCCATTAAACAAGATACTGCTGAAGCGATATTGCGGTAGTAAAACAGGCAGAAAATCGTCCTTCCTGTACACTAAATAGTCCAGTCCAGTTAAATATTCTCGATATTCACATCATTCTAAAACATATTTACTGCAGTAATGATAATTTACAAAAAAGTGTGTGAAACACAATTTCTGCACCTAATAACAGATACTATACTGCACATATGGCAGTGTCCTTTTAAATCTTCGAAACAATAATCAGTGGTGTTTTGGAAATGTCCTCCTCTTCTTGTTGCCAATCCAGCTAACATCCATCCGTAATGATGAGCAGAGCTAGGAACTTCGTATCGATCGCTATCGCCCTATGCAAGTTTGTTTTCCTTTTCACTGTACCTTCCTGTTTCCTGCCCAGCTAGTTACATAATTAGGTTTATGTACAACTATACAAATTGTTGCATACATATAGATTGACATTGATACAATATTGCTCTTTACATATTTGCATAATTTACATCTATAAAATATAAGACAGGGTGTAACATTTGCAGAAATGATGCAAAACAATAGGTTAATATTAAAATAATACATTTCGTAAATACTGTATCTTGAAACGTTTACTAAGTAAACACCAAAGAATGAAATAAACTGTACATACATACATACATGCATACATACATAACATTACATACATCGCCATGATCGCTGTATTAAAGATATTGAAACAAAATTGCAAGATGGGCAACATGATTATGGGGAACAAGAAAATGAATTACACCTAAAAAAAGAGCCCCTTATACATATAACTCCTCAATTGCTAGTTACCACAAAAAAGCAGCATAAAACATTATTTCCCGTGTTTCACGGTTGCATAGTTACAATTTAAGTGCACTCTTGGAAACGGAGGTCTTTCAGATTAAGTACCAAAATGTAATTCATCGTAGATATAAATTCCTTCAAGAAATAAAGAAAAAAATTGAAACGCTTTATGACTTCATTTATTCAGAATTTTGTTGACAAAGAAAGCATATTCCCCTTCTGTCCCGTTCTGAACAAGCTCATGCTTTAAGAAGTCCTTTCAGTACATCTTTAGCAACGATGAATGCACTCTGTGACAGACAAAAGTGCTCCCTTTATAAAACAATGACATCATTACATCACCAGTCATAGTCTTGTGTAGGAGCGGTTGTTCTACCTTGCCCAAGTCCTTCATCATACTGTACGTAGGCTTATAGCTGTACCACATACAAAAAACAATTATAGCGGATTCCTTCCTTTCTTACAGCATAACCGTTGACTTTCCCCCACCATACGCAAGATTTGCATGCAGAATCAGTAATCGTCAGAGTCACAATATGGCCTGGAATCCGACCTGTGATTTGAAGTGTAGGCGCGCCAATAACACGTGATTTTTATGGGTGGTAAGGTGATAACCCGCAGGTTCTGCTGGTGGGAGATATAGTAGCGTATGCGCAGATGAATTATTTTTTTCGTATGACTCGCCTATAGATAACACTCAGTGTGCCCAACTGTAGTGGAATGTAAGGCTTCGGGAAACGTAGAGGCGATCATCGAAATCCTCCTGAAATATAGCATGATGCCAACCCAACAGTTCCCTTTCGATTGTATTTATTTCTCATTACGTTATCGGTTCACGGATAAGTGCTAAGGGTAAGGGTATGCAGCCCGCTCACAATATATACTTACAGACGCAAAAGAACATTAACGAATTTTTCAATAGTACAGCCATGTGTCGATAAAACAAAAAAAAGTAAATAGAATAAATTTGTGCGAGATCGTGCGTATTTGCTTGTTTTCCGCACAGAACCAATACGCAGCTAAGTGTGAAATACCACATTCAGTATTCCCAACGTAACACACATAACAATTTCCCTCTTCTTACCGCTTAAGCGCGACATTCATTTTACTGCTTTAGGCTTTTAACATATTATTTTTAGAGACGTTTAACATAGTAATATTTATAAATTGGAAACTTACCACGCAATTTCACCTAAATTGCACTGTTAATTATTGTTTTTAAATATTTGCAAAAATTAAGTAAAGTCTACTACTCCACGAAACTTATTGCATTCCTGATACAAGTAACATTAAGGAAGCCGTGAAAAAATCAACAAGATTCCAGATGCCGATGTTATTACTGCAATATGTTATATAAATAATATTGTTAAAATATTAAAATGAAATTAATGCATTACATAACCTTACCGTTTGTTTTAAGTTCGCATTTATGGACTGGGGGAAAAAAAAAGACAGACGTATATCACGTTCTGCTGGAGTATAGTAAACACAGAAAACATTTTACAGCAACAATGTTGAAGAAAGATATTTTGGTGTTCCGAAGTTGTCGTCATTAAACAGAAACCAACATGGAGATTTCATTGCAACTAATTAGAAATTCGTCTTTCAGGTATGTAATAAACGATCTTTGCACAAAATAATGTACGATACACGAGCGATATGTTTGTTTTCATGTTCTCGGAAATTAAAAAAGCTCAACTACGTTTCGCTTTTTCAATCTTTTCCTCGAACATGAAAACGTCAACATACCGCTCTTGTAACGTATATTACTATTAATATGCACTATGTACTCTAGGGTCAGAAAGTAAAGAAATACATCAGCATATGCTTATTAGGACTACATGTAGGCTATTGCAACTTAAGTAACATTACATAATAATATAAGAAAATAAAAAATGTTTGTCTTATTACACAGAGAAAGCAACTTGTTTCAGACTTGTCTTTATAAACTAAATATGTTTTAATAAAATACTATCCTGCTACCGAACTCTGATTTCTTTTAAATATTAATTAAAAGAATATCTTATGATGAGTTGCCAGAACAAATGTGTTGCAAATATTTAATGCAATGTATTCCACTGTGTTTATTTTTTTTTTTATTTCTTATTTTTATTGTGTACACTTAATTCAATCGCCTTTTTAATATTATTATGTAAATAGTATTTTCTTTTAATTTAATGCTCATATGTTTACCGCAGCGTTCATTTTTGTGTATTCTTTTCTCAAATCTCTGCTCTGTTTATGCCTTTATTATGTAAATCGTGCTCATTTAACACCTAATAACAATATGTAGTCCACTATATATACGCTTATTATTATTATTATTATTATTATTATTATTATTATTATTATTATTATTATTATTATTATTATTGTTGTGTACATTTTATTCAATTGTGAGATTCTGGTTTAATTATGTGAATTCTACTTGCTGTAATTTAATACCAATATGTATTTAAATGTGTTTATTATTGTTTTACCGAGTACATTTTATAGAATTATCGGCTTCTCATTTCATGTATTTGTTTCTAACAACATTAATATGTGTTCCAGCGTGTTTATTTTTATTTTATTAGGTAAATTTTCATTTAACTCTCTCTTTTGATATCATTATGTAAATTGTATCTGTATGTAATTATTTAAATCCGATTCAGTGTATGTTGAACTATGTAAGCAAGTTTCAATCCTGGTAAGAGATGGCCCTATAGTCTTAACTCTGACAGGTTAAATAAAGTCATTATTACTATAATAATAATAATTATTATTATTATTATCCAGACGTTTGAGATGGGCAGAGCATGTATGGGCGAATCCAGAATTGCATATATTGTGTTAATTGGGAGGACGGAGGGAAAAAGACCTTTGGGGAGGCCGAAACGTAGATGGGAGGATAATATTAAAATGGATTTGAGGGAGGTGGGATATGATGATAGAGACTGGATTGGTCTTGTTCAGGCTAGGGACCAATGGCGGGCTTATGTGACGGCGGCAATGAACCTCCGGGTTCCTTAAAAGCCAGTAAGTAAGTATTATTATTATTATTATTATTATTATTATTATTATTATTATTATTCGAAGGACATGGAGAAGCATCGTTGGGGTGATCAAGGCTGGAACCCGGCTGTAGAATCAAAGAAGAAGACATTATTATTATTATTATTATTATTATTATTATTATTATTATTATTATTATTATTATTATTATTAAACATTATTATTATTATTATTATTATTATTATTATTATTATTATTATTATTATTATTATTATTATAAATACGACAGATTTTTCCTCGAGTTAACCAGGTGCTGTACGAAGCTGGACTTAGACAAATTCACGGTATAGGAGAACAGTAATTTTTGTGTCAAGATTGTACGCTTTGTTCACTTTACTAGTCTGTTTATTTTATTTTATTTTTATTTTATTTTATTTATTTTATTTCATTTTTATTTTATTTTAAATCCACCACCAACAGAAGCAGGCTTCCAATTACAGGTGGCTTACACAGATGTATACACAAAATACACAATAAGAGAAAAAAAAACAACAAAACAAACAACACAAACGAAAGAAAGAAAATACATAGTGGTAATAGATGTTAGAATATATTACAGTTAATATAGTGCCAAATGTCAATATAATGATGCAAAATTATTTTAAAACTTGAGTAAAAACATTATAATACACTTCTTCATAATTTAAATATCTAAGGAAATACAATGCTTTTTAATATTGTATGAAATTTTTCAATTGTTAAACTGAAATCCAATTGAGAATCACAGTTTAAAGACAGAGAGTTGTAAGTATTACACATAACAAACAATGGAGAGTTCGTGAAGAAAACAGTTCTAGGAATAGGAATAATAAAAGGTTGCCTATGACGTAATTCTGTTCTTTTTACATTGTACTGAAGGAATTTAATAAAATCACAGTTATTCAATATACCATTAACAGTCTTATAGAGTAAAATTTGGCTATTTATTAATCGTCGAGATTTTAAAGTTTTATAATTAAATTCAAAAAGTAACTGATTATATGAAATTTGCTTGTCATAAGACGATACGTGATGTTTTTTAAAATATAAATAACGTAAAAATCTTTTCTGTATCCTTTCTATTTGCATCTGATGGGACTGGAACTGAGGTGATCATATTACAGACGCATACTCTAGCTTACTTCTAACCATAGTTTTATAGAGAGTATCAATAGTATTTATATTTTTTTTAATTCTTTTGTATTTCTGATTATAAATCTTAATTTTCTATATGCATCAATTACTACGTGATTTAAGTGCATTTTAAAACATAAGTTGTGTGTAAAATAAATACCAAAATCCTTAAATGATTCTACTCTAGGTAACTTCACACCATTAATTTCATACGAATTTTGAGCAACTGTCTTATTTTTAGAATATGTCATAAGCAACATTTATGTTGATGAGTAAGCTGTGATTACACGTCGCATTTCTCACGAGTTCATTCTTTTGCCTGTCGATCAGTAAACTTCGAAGATAAAAATATCGAAGTCGCAAGTTCTGACCACTCAATCAGCAATTGATACCATATAGATAAAAAGATTAGCGAGGCTCACGAACCCGGCGGGGTGGGGGGGGAAGGAGTCGCATGCAACAAAGAGGATTGGAGATTAAACCAGAGAAGACAATACGCTACGTGCACGGAATGGAAGCCACAATAATTCAAACGACTCGGGCCTTAGATCGATACTACTGAAGGCGCAGTAGTCTTCTACAATATTCGTCTCTTGCAACAACACGACACGAATTTAAACGTATTTTTCTAACAAATGGCAAAAATTCGCATTGCAATGATTTACATAACAGATTTTTCCTTATTTAAATGTAAAACGTAAGTTACAGTTCTCAATTGCGTTAAAATTGAACAAAAATTGTGTGCCTACAAAACATATGTACTTGTATTTCTACTATTTGTATTAATATTCGTAGAGATGTATAGCTTAGTGAAGCTAATTCAATTAAAATGCTCAATATATCCGTCGTATAAAATTCGAACAAGCATAAATTTCTCCTCTACTTTGGACAGAATTTTACAGAAAATCATGTGTCATATTTTAAATGTATCGTGAGTCCACCGTTGTGGCTGAGGGGTTAGCGAGTCGTAAGGCCCATTCACAATGAAAATTAAACATAACCGTAACATAATTTAATTTAATTTTAATTTTATTTTAATTTATTTTAATAAGCACAGAAGTTTGCGTCCAGCCTACCAAATGGGATCATTAACAATGATTCACATAAGCATTGACATAAACATTACCGTAAGACGTTAATATGAAAGTTTGCAAACTCCAAACTTTCATGCTTATGTTTACGTGATTTGCAAACAGAACACAATCGTGGAGCGCTGAAGTATACGACAGAATATGAGGAAATGGCGTCGTTGTTATGTTTCCATGGTTACCAAGTATGTTTGCTGTTATGTTAATGTTCCCATCCTGAATGATGGTATGGCTTCTTGATTTTACCGTAACGTTCTTACGTTATGTTTAATTTTCATTGTGAATGAGCCTTAACTCCGAACCCAGCGGGCCCGGGTTCGATCCCCGGTCGGGACGAGTTGCCTGGGTGAGGTTTCTTCGGGGTTTTCCTCTCACTCCTATGGATGAATATCAGATAACTTTATCAGGCGATTGGAACCCCACTCATCTTCGCCACTTTCTTTCCTCCCCTATCATCCTTTCATTCATCATCCCATTACTTCTTCTGGTTTTCAGATCGCTCTACAGGCGGCCCTCCGAAGCTGCTGGCTCTCTCGACCGTCCTCCGTGGATTGTATTCATGTGATGATGGATAGCTTCTGCAACGGCAGACTTTCTCGGGGAGGACTTCCGCCTCGGATACTTTATGGGAGCCTTGGTGGGGGGGGGATGCCGAAGCAGGAGTGTTATATGGACTCTGTTGGCTGTAGGGACCGGTCGTTAGGGGGTCAAGTGGTTAGTTCGTGCGCGTAGAGGATCGGCGGGCACGCAACTCATCCCATAGCGGGGGGTGTACAATAGATCTCAGGTCGTATTGCGTGGGATGTTCCCTCCCTCCTAACAAGGGGAAAAATGTAACGTGAAATGAAATCATCTAGCTATTGAAAATCAGACAAAAATTTAACAAACTTCTTCTTCTTCAAGATAACTGCTAGTCAAGAGCTGGAAAAGTGCAATTTTTATCAGTTTTTTTATAAAACTATTTCTATGCGGCAGACTAACAAATCTAGATATATTTGGTTCATTCAGTTTAGAGAAATGTTAAATTACTTACATAAAATATTACTTTCGTTCCTTTGTCTTTCATTTTAATTACACTTAACGTGAAAAATTATAGACTTCTCCGATAGCTCGAGTTGCCCTATATATCAAGAAAATGCAGTAATAAATGAATGGGTATGTGATAAATGAATTAATTAATAAAAAGTATAAATAAATAAACTAATAAATAATCACTGAATAAATAAAGAAATGAATGAATTTTTTTTTATTTTAGTAGGTTATTTTACGACGCTTTATCAACAAAGTTATTCAGCGTCTGAATAAGATGAAGGTGATAATTCCGATGAAATGAATCCGGGGTCCAGCACCGAAAGTTACTCAGCATTGGCTCATATTGGGTTGAGGGAAAACCCCGGAAAAACCTCAACCAGGTAACTTGCCCCGACCGGGAATCGAACCCGGGCCACCTGGTTTCGCGGCCAGACGTGCTAACCGTTACTCCACATGTGTGGAATGAATGAATGAATGAATGAATGAATGAATGAATGAATGAATGAATGAATGAATGAATGAATGAATGAATGAATGAATGAAGTTAGGAAGGAAGGAAAGAAGGAATTAATGAATTAATTAATAAATAGAGAAATAAATCAATAAATAAATGATTAAATAAATATTACCTTACTCTCTCCTGCAATATCCTGTACATTTGTGCTGTTTTCAAGGCGTTGAATAATATTAACTCTGTCAGAAATGCTCAGGCTTGAAGGTGTTTGTGACACAATGCTTTACCGGTATGCGGGGACTCGGTCTCTTCACAACAACAGACCAAATTGTACCGTCTTCTGCTTTTTTGATTCGAACGCATTCTACTAAATCGATGGAGCAGTGTATCTATAAGCGAAAATATCGCTTATTAGTTTTATAAATGTCGTTGGCGATCTATAAGCAAGTTATGTTGTAACCTGCTAAAATTGAGATTAGCCTACATGGTCTGTCTTGCTGTATGCATATGTATTCAATACCTATTTGGTTCGCTTTATGTGTATCATTTCGTTTTGCTTTCATGTACGTACAGTCCTACTTTACAACAAAATTGGACTCAACAATAATTTTCTTCGATCAGTGTCAGAAAATCTGAAGCAAATTTGTACGCGTTTGTTCATAGAAATAGCGTCGTTATATCTCATTATCTAACATGCCAAACTATTACTGTCAGTAGGAAGAAAATGCCATATTTTCTTCAAATTGGAAGAATAGAAAACTCAATTCCTTTTAACTCTATCACATCATCTCTAAGCACATTTAGAAATGCTAGCAACAATACAACCAGCAGTTTATAATAAAGTAATACTTGTGTTCGTTCTATTGGAATTGCTAACCTTCCCTATCCGATCTCAGTTACAGTGTGAGACTGACATCACCGGCTCTGGCCGGAGGAGAACATCACAGGGGAAGCTGGGAGTGGGGATGTAGTCGAATTGATAAGAGGTGTTGACAGGCTGAAAGTCTGACCACCGCTTTTGGAGTGTGAAATAAGTAATGGGAACATTAAGTGAGAGTGTTTTACATTTGCCGCAGTCAGTCTGACAACTGTGTTTGGCAAATGGCTGATGTGACGTGTATAGGAAGTGGTTCCATTCTCAGCTGCTCTAGCAAGATGCCCACAAACTGGGCACTATATATCTAGGACACACGCCAAAAACGCTGGCGCCAGCTGTACCGCAGGGATTAATAGAAATAGCCTATAGTGATTCGTCAATGTTTTTATGTGTGTTTTTCTAATGTGGACGTTATAAGACCGAAAGCTGGCGAATAGGAATGTGATTTTAAGAAGTTTCGGAGTAACAGTTGATACAATCCTTTTGGATTCTTCACAGAGCCGAGGTTTTGAGCCGTTTTCACTTAAACGTCATACTAATAATAATAATAATAATAATAATAATAATAATAATAATAATAATAATAATAATAATAATAATAATAATATAATAATATAATAATAATAATCAGTATCATCAACAACAAAAACAACAACACGGGCCGACCTTTGACCCGTTCCAGCTTGAAGATTTTTGCACCTATTGAATTTACAATTATTTAATTATTTGCATATAGTAACAATTAAGAAACATGGTAAAGGAATTATCCTTGTACCAAATTAGTGTTCTCTGGACCTAAATGATCGTATTTTAATTATTTAAATACAATTACAATTAATTAACATATTAAACGATTTATCCACGGATGTTCCCTTGACCAAATGTCCTATTTTAATTATGTAATTACTTTACATTTTTTTCTAACAAGTGCAGCGAAGCGCACGAGTATGGCTGGTTATAACTAATCTTAAACATCAGCTGAAATCAAATTCTCTAGGCAGTATATTTACATACGTCCATTGCACTATTTCTTACACTTCGCAACCGTCTTCATTTAACACAAAATCTCTTAGGAATTTAGTTATCATAAAAACTTTCATGTCTTAAAATGAAAAGTAAGTTGTAAATTACCTAGTTGGCTAGTTTCGACTTCGTATCAGCCATCATCAGAACTACAGCAGCGTCTCTCTTACACCGGGGACAGAACATCTAGAAGCTTAGAGACCGTTACTTTTAAGCGGTCCGACCACCCCCTCCTCCTGCACTAGCAGGTACGGTACCATTCAGCTGCAAAACATTTTCTGAACGGAAGTTATTGTATTGTGAGAGCGCAGCTGGATCAGTGAAAGTAAGTGGTCAACGTTTTCAGTTTGTAGTGCAACGAATAATTCTGTTGTGCGTGGGTTCTTCTGTAGTGACGTCAGTGAAGCCTCTAGTTGTTCTGTCCCCGGTGTATTTCCGACAGCCATTCACGTTGCAGGTTGGCTACATTTGAACGTACGCGTCTTGTCATTCGCTGCTGATGACTTTATGTGCTTCCAATGTTACCACATTTAGTTAACAGTCAGCTATTGATTAACTACATTTGAACGTACGCGTCTTGTCATTCGCTGCTGATGACTTTATGTACTTCCAATGTTATCACATTTAATTAACAGTCAGCTATTGATTAATATGTTGTCCTGTTCGGCGGCAAGCAGGTGTCGAATTTGCTATAGTGAGATCCTTGCTTCTCCCGCTTTCTTCAGTTGTTTTTCTGGAGGGTGCGTTTGTGTTTGCTAGTGTGAAATGAAGTAGGGTGTGTGTGTTCTGAAATTTAGTTATGTATTGAGGATGTGTTGTGGGTATGTTTTTGTGTGTCTGTATATTTCGTACTGTTCTAGTGTGTTTAATTTCTGTTTTTTTTTTTTTTTTTCCGATTTGATATGTAGGATTTCCATGTCTGTTTCTATGTTACTGTAGCTGTGGTTGGTGTTGTGATGTGTTCTGCGTATGTGCAGGTATTATGAAACTTCATTATGGCTGTGATGGTTCTCTGCATCCTGTTTGAAATGATCTCCCAGTGTACATCTCCGATGTAGAATTTGTTACAACCAGTACATGTAAATTTGTATACGTCATTTACGTTGTATTTCGTCGTCGTTCCTGCAATAATTCCTATGTGACATATTTATCGATTTTCAGATTTTTGCTCTATTAAATAACTTAAATAGTGATACAGCAAATAATAAAATCTTCTATATGTGATTATATTTCTTTGTTTCCAAAATGGAAAAATTCACAATCTCCTATGTACGGCTGCCATAGGATGAATAAATGTGTTTTTTTCTTCCTACTGAAAAATTGTATATTTTGCACATAGTAGTTATTGCAGGATCAACGACGATTTGTTTGTATGCCTTCTTTATGTATAAAGATAATTTTGTAGAGTGTTTTCTTTCTATATGCGATATAGTCATTTAATTTCCTGATTGAAGATGCGATCTTGTGTGTGTTTTTGTTTTCGTATGTTTGTGTGATTTTTTGTGTATGTTCTTCTCTTTGTGTTATGTTTCTTTGTTTCCTGTAATTATGTTTTGTATTTTTTATATTGTCTATTATGTTTGGGTTGTATTCATTTTCTTGTGCTATGTATTTGATGGTATGTATTTCTGCATTGTAGTCTTGCTAGTTCATTGGTATGTTGAGTAGTCTCTGTTCGAAATACATGTACACACAAAAACACAACACGTTCTCAATATACAACTCAATTTCAGAACACGCAATCCTATTTGACTCCACACTACCAAATACAAACGCACCGCCTAGAAAAACAAATGAAGAACCCAGAACAAGGGAAGACCTCACTAGTTCTGAAGATGGCTGATAAGAAGTCGAAACTAGTCAACTAGGTTTATTTTTTTAATTTATTTAACTAGCTAGCTAGTGAGTACAAATTAAATTTATAAAACAAAAATGTTTCTAGCCACTACCGTAAGAGCCAGGCTCGTTTACGGTGTGGTCTTAGCCAATAATATAACATAAAATTTACAAGGACAGTTTACTAAATACAGTGAGTAACTTAATTCAAACCAATAAATAACACACAAGAGCAAAAAAAAAGAAGAAAGATAAAAAGACAGAAAAAAACACATTTAATATAAATTGACATTCAGACAGAAGCCAGTGATATTCAGTAAAAACATGAATATAGTCGACAGAAATAAAAGGTAAAATAATACACACTTGTTAATATTATATATCGTGAATAATTTTATAAATTTCTTTTTTAAAAGCTTCAATTTTAAACTATTTCAAATTTGGAAAATTATTTGTAATTTTATTATATGTAAAGTCTTGGGCCGAAACTAGCACCATGTTTAAGAGCTGCACTTGTTTGATATTTAGGCTCAATCAATGGTAAAGCAGACTTTTGCCTTCGAGTACGATATTCATGTCTATTAGATTTATGTTTTATTTTATTTCTGTGGTTGTAAGTTAGTAAACTTACTTACTTACTGGCTTTTAAGGAACCCGGAGGTTCATTGCCGCCCTCACATAAGCCCGCCATTGGTCCCTATCCTGAGCAAGATTAATCCAGTCTCTACCATCATAATATCCCACCTCCCTCAAATCCATTTTAATATTATCTTCCCACCTACGTCTCGGCCTCCCCGAAGGTCTTTTTCCCTCCGGCCTCCCAACTAACATTCTATATGCATTTCTGGATTCACTCATACGTGCTACATGTCCTGCCCATCTCAAACGTCTGGATTTTATGTTCCTAATTATCAGGGGCGTATTTTGCGGACTACCGGGGCTACCGGCGGTAGCCCAAGGAAATTACAAAAGAAAAAGTTTATAATATAACATAATGTAATAATTTTGTATTATTAGTTTTACCATAGTAATTAAAATTAAAGTAATTGTTAGATTTATATGCGCTCTCTGCTCTCGAAAAGAAACAAGTTGTCAAGGCGGCATCGCTGGAGAAACCGCTTGCTACGAGAGGTAGCCTGTGACCGTTTCGCTCATGCTGTCCTGTCGCACAACTGCCCGTCCCCCCCGCTCCCTTATGTTTCCATCGTGCACTGTAGGCGGCGAGTTGCCGCTCTCGTGATCGGTTTCTTCGCAGGCGCGAAGCAGCAATACGCTTAGTACGCTAGCAATTGAATGTGATTGTGTTCTTGCAGTGCTTTATTTTAAATCTGTGATTTGTTCGAGTGTCTAAGAGTTATATTAATTGTGAATTATTAAGTTTTTAATTTCCCAATTAAGTGATATTGTGAAAAATATGGCAGAACAAGTTTCTGGAGAGGTTTGTGTTGAAAATGAATGTGTAGTAGAAGGTTTATTAAAAGTGCCTTTTAATCGTCGTACATAACAACGAGAAATTGAAATTGTGAAAATGGAAAGACCAACTCCTGAGTTAAATTTGTCCATGGACGTAAAAGAAAAACAGCGAGAGTACACACGTCATTTCACTTCAACATCATGTGGTAAGTGGAATTGGTTGTGTGGTACTTCTAAACTGTCTAAACTATTTTGCTGGCCATGTTTGTTATTTAGCCGCGAAACTAATGTGTGGTCAAAAGAGGGGTTTTCTAATATGAACTCCCTTCGAACGGCAGTCCTAGAATACGACAAATCAAAAGCTCATATTTGTAGTAGCATGAACTTTGCAAACTTTGGGAAGACAAGAATTGATTTACAGCTAGATAAGCGAAAAGCTCTACACATCAACCAACACAATGCTCTTGTGAAAAAAAAATCGGGAGATTTTACTGCATCTTATTAACGCAGTCTGCTTTCTAGGAAAACAAGAATTGGCTTTTCGGGGTCATAACGAGAGTGTGGAATCAGGCAATATAGGAAATTATATTGAATATTTAGGATCCTTAAGTGAATTTGACCATTTACTGGCCAATCATCTTGAGAGTTCAACAGTATTTCGTGGTACTTCTCTCGCAATTCAGAATGACTTAATATTTGCTATAATTGGGGTTATGATAAAGAACATAAAACCTTTTGTGGCCATTGTTGTTGATGAAACAAGTTACTGCTCAATCAGAGTCAATTGTCCACTGTTTTAAGATACGTCGACAGTACTGCCAATGTTCAAGAACGGTTTATAGGATTCACAAATGTCAGTTCGGACAAAACTGCTGCTGCTTTGTTTCAGCATGTGGAAGGTGTTATAGCAGAATACAATGTCGGCAATAAGTTAATTGCACAGACATACGATGGTGCTTCAGTTATGGCGGGAAATATTAATGGTTAAAAACAAAAGTTCAAGAAAAGTATCCTCAAGCACTATTTGTCCATTGTTACAGCCATGTTCTCAATTTAGTTTTGCAACAAACTACTTCATCCATT